>NDXB01001231.1:0-16437 GCA_002631895.1 Agapornis roseicollis | reverse complement strand
CCCCCCCCCGCCCCAATATTTCCAGAAGCTTCATGAGGATCTCTCTGTTCTTCCAATATGTTATTGGTCTATGCCACCTCTGAGAAGATGAAGGTTACATTAAGCTGTAGATGGAAACTTTGAGCCAGGATCTGATCTTGGCAGGCAGAGTAAATTCACCCGGTCACAGAAGAACCAAATTTCATTTTTACATTAATCTACTCAAGATCAAAACCTGATCCATCAAATCTACCTCATTAGAAAAGACTGTTTCGTCAGACACGTTCTGTTTCCTTTTCCTCAACATCTGCAGTACCAGCATAACCTTCTAAATCCTCTCTTGAGCTCAACACTAGGGCCTTTTCGTTCCTTCAGATTATCATCTTGATTCTTGCAATCACACAGCTACAGGAGTTTGCTAACAACAGTAACAAGAGTCCTAGATTTAATATTTCTGCCTAACACAGACTGCAGAAACATCCTATCTGTGTCTGTGATGCACAGGGATGTGCTGCTATAGATCTGTGTACTCGTTCCCAGGCCTTGGTGCTCTAAGAATGCAAAGAGTTTTTCTTTCCACAAATAGACGTTGCAGGCATATTTGCTTAAACCCTTGAGGTTGATAATCAGCTCTGCTTCTTCCCAGCCCAGCAAATGCTTGGGAATTGCCAAATATTGAAAACGGAGTGTCCATGAACCATCTCACATAGACTATACGTGCCGTTACAAGAAGCGGGGATTGACTCTCCCATAGCGAGCTGTCTGCTCCTCATCTTTCCCATTTAACAACTGTGTACTGTGAGGGGAATTAGGGTCTAAATATCTTGGCACAATGCTGTTTGGGAAAGACCTATTATTTGCTTGAATATGTCTCTTACAGAGCTGTAAATAGCTTGCGGGCAATAGGAAGAAGAAGAGTATAAATATGTAACAGGGTTACACCTGGTATAGAAAAGACTTACCTAGAACATATTTACAATGAAGATGAATGACGTTAGAGGGCTGTCCCATTTCTTTCCCAGGAAAAGACAACGGGTGAGTTCCTTTTAAAAGGGTGGATCTCTGAGAGAGCTCCTCTATTTTAAATTATTCCAAGGAGTTTAGCTTAGCAAGAGCTTCTTCCCAGAAGAAGCCTGACAGAAAGGGGATTTCTATGATCTTGTCATGTCCTTCAAGAAGCTTTTCAGGCCCACAAACAAATATGGCAACCAGCCATCCTGGGTGCAGCCAAGGAACACATGGCGCTTTTTTTTGTTGCCTTTTATTAAATATTTTCATGCTGACAAATGTCAGGACACAAAAATTCATGAGAAAATGCCTTGCGGTTCCCAGGAAGCCTAAAAGGGGGAAGCCTCTTTATTAATAGACATCTAAGACACCAAAACCTGCTCTAGGATATGATGGAGCTCTTCAAGCAAAGAAAGAAGAAAAACACTTCCTAGGAAAACCAGAGAGAAGTCACAGCACTTAGAGTGGGGAGGGTAGGAAACAAGTCTTGTTCCTTTCCATCTTTCTTAAAGCAATGTATAATTACACAACATATATTTAAGCAACTTATACTTAGCCTGTGGGACTCCACCAGAAATCATTGTAATGATAAATAGCTTAATAAGATTCATGGCTGTCCCCAGAGAAAGGGCCATGCTCTCCATTGCAGAAGAGTGACAATTTGCTTCACAAAAGATCAAGACCAGGTTGGACAAAGCCTTGGGCAACATGATCAAAGGGAAGCATCCCTGCCCATGGAGATGATCTTAATGTCCTTTCCAACCCAAACCATTTCATGATTCTATGGAAAGTTCCTGTTAGACTCCCTCCTTCAGTGCCACCCTCACCACTGAGCAATTGTGTGTGGCTGGAGTTACAACAGCCAATAAAAATCTCTCCCAACCATTGCACACTAAGACAATCACTGCCATGTTGGAGTCTTGCGATATCTCACTTAGAATTTGTGTTACTCAGCGTTACCCTGGGCAAAGGTCAGACCCTATTTTGTCCATGATGGGCAAGGATGGGGAAAGCAAATGACCAGAGCTCCCAGCCATAACCTGCAATTAGATTACTTTGCCAGAGAGAAGCAGGAAATTACCCCCCACAGGCTGACAGCCCATTTTCAGGAGTACCAAAATGTTCAGTGATGTTGAGTGTGCATACAGAAGAAACTGGGTGCATTTTGCTTTAAAGCTTCCAGATAAAGGACTTTGAGAGCAATGCTAGAGTCACGCTAACATAGACTGCATGGTGGACAGGCCTTTAAAAACATCTGTGTGGACAGCAAAATTTGAACAGAAATTAAGCACTCCATCCAAAAGGCTTATTGCAGTTTGGATGGATTAGGAAAGATTGTACAAATGGTAGCATTGCCCAAGTTTCTTCAGAAATGTGCACATTTTTCCAGGAACAAAGTTTTGGAGGTTTGAAAGGGTTTTTTGGAAGCCATCCGTATTTTGTCATTTTCTCTGTTGAATTTCATAGGAAACATCAAGCTGCAGCATCTTTAGCCTTTTGGATTAGAATATTCTACTTGTTCCAAGTTTTTCCCAATAAATTTCATTTAATTAAAATAGATTGTAAACAGTAGATTTACGTTCCAAGAAGGACTCTTACATGTATTTAACTAAAATGTGGAAATCTACAATATATTGC
This sequence comes from Agapornis roseicollis, assembly GCA_002631895.1. Classification (NCBI taxonomy): domain Eukaryota; kingdom Metazoa; phylum Chordata; class Aves; order Psittaciformes; family Psittacidae; genus Agapornis; species Agapornis roseicollis. The sequence continues at coordinate 13,812 of NDXB01001231.1, read as the reverse complement.
AACTGAACTTGTGTCTAAGACTGTTCAGTATAGATTATTCAAGCTATGAAATCGCAGAGTCCCTGAAGACAGTACAAAATTTAAGGCTTAGATCTCCAATTCAATGGTTCTGAGCAACCTGATCTAGATGAAGATGTCCCTGTTCATTGCATGGGAGTTGGACCAGATGACCTTTGAAGGTCTCTTCCAATCCAAACTATTCTATGATTCTATGATAAGAACCCCAGCTCAGGACAACACTGTTAGTGACTTACAAGGGACTTGGAATTCATCCACACATCTACAGGTCATGGATTATGAATGTCTGGAGAAATCATGCCTGATAATCACTGATCACAACGGATAATATTGTCACTGCACAGGAGATAGTGTTTGCCCTTCTGTTTCCCAATCCTAGACACCCAAAATCAAGTGGCATTTTCAGTAAGCAAAGACAATACTAGAGAGTCACACTGGGTTACGTCCTCTGATGCACATTTTCTCTCTTCTGTTTCCTCTGCTGATTCACCCAAAAAGAAACCTGAGAAAAACAGTTAAGTTGAAGTGAGCCTGAAGCTGGAAGACACTCATGAGTGGATTATTGCCTGTCTGCTTCCGACTTCCTCCTAATACTCTTTGTTGTGCAGCAAGGAGGAACTGAATGCCTCATCCTATGCCGGAAATGGCTGAATGTCAAACAGTGGCTGATAAAATACAGACAACATCACCAGCCAAACTCTTTCCATGGGATGTAGCTTCCACTTCATTCAATACAAGCATCATACATTCATAGGCAGAAAAAGGTTCCTCTGAAGACTATGCGATGTTACAATTCATAATGCATTAAGGATGACAAACATGAACATCTGTCTAACCAGAGCTGGTCTCTGTACATGTCACTGAAAATGTCATCTCTGTATCTGATCAGAATACAGCAAATCTATGTTCTTGACAACCCCCAGCAATCCAGAAACCTCAATCATTTATATCATTTGGAATTATGCCTCCAAAATATAAGCCCATGAAAAATAACCTGACATTATATTGCAGATGCCAATCTGCTGAGGACTTTTGGCAAAACTATATCCACAGCTGAATCCTCACTACATTGCATAAGGGAGGATTGCATCGCTTTGATTTTTTAACCATATGCCAACTGCATTGTTACCTCTCTTCCTTCAGAGCTATTTTTACCTTGACAAAGTGGGTGACGATTACTCCTCCATCACCCTTCATTCTTACTTCATATAGTCGTGATACATTTATATAGTTATTTTGAAGCTCTGAGTTTTCTGGTTTAAAGCTTTCTTCTCTGTCCTGTTTATGTCACCATGTTACTGCATAGCATAAACTGCATCTAACAGCAAGTTATTAAACGTTTGACATTACAAAAATTGGCATGAAAAGCCCCCAGTTTGTACTTTCTGATACAAAATATGCTCAAGAGATCTCTTTTAGATGAGCTGTGTTGGTACATTTGATACTAGAGTGGATTTTCCTTTAAATAAATATTTCCTACTTCTTAGACTCCATATGGAAATCACTAGGTGAAATCCTATGGCCTGTAGGTCTGGCACCATGACCATAATGGTCCTTTCTTACCTCAGACTCTATCTGAATGCTTTAACTTAGAGTGCATTATTCTGCATCAACATGAAAAGAACCTTCTTTTTTTCCCCACATCATTTTTATGGCATTACTCAGGCATTTGTTAGCAGAACGTAAAGCAGGTCCAGCATGTCATGGATTTTAAAACCACTGCATTTGCATGTAGGAAACAGATGGAGAATTACACTTTACTCAGTTTGTAGGAAACTAATGGGAACATGAGTATAAGAAGTCTCCAGGTTTAACTGAAGAATTGAAGATGTTTCTGAGGCATTTTCTAATTAGTGATGGAAAGCTGATTTTTGTGGGCTTTGATGAGTGAGGAAATCTTCACAAAGAAGCCATCCTGAAACACTTTCTGGCCACAAAGAATGTGAAAATATATAGAAGTTATTATCACATAAGGGAGACTGTGTTCTTTGTTGATACTGCATCAGTGAACTACTATTGCAGGTATTTGGTACTTATTCAAAACACATTTCAGTTACCTATTACAGAAACCTGTTCTGTCTCATTATTTCCCAAGGCTCCTCTTCACATATGCTGTTTCTCCATCTGCCTCTGCTTTGTTAGACATCATCTTCTATGCATGGACCATCTTTTTGGTCTGTTATATATCACTGAGCCAAACCATGTCCCAGTTGGCAATGAGAAAAAGTCGTTAAAGTAAATGGTTAGTACTGTATCATCATGGCTATGGCTCTTCACCTAAGTTATGACAACATTGAGTGTCCTGGCAATTATCAGTCTTGTTTACAGGCCCTCAGCACCAATCTGACCCATTTGGGACTGTTCATATCTCTCCCATTGTATTTATATTTCTACAGGGCACCACACTGCACTGAAAGCCAGCCCTTCCATACTCCTCTAAAAGATCCAAAAAGGATCCCGTAGCTTGCCATAGACCCTGAAAAGGATCTTACTTTTCCTGTTGTTCTGGAAAGCCTTCACGAACAGGGATTTCCTTTGGATCCTCCACCTTTTATTCTGCACAGCCCATGCCAAAGCTTGTACTTCGTCAAGGTTGTTTTCCTCTTTAAGTTTCCAAAATGGAAGATGTTCCAAAGTCTAACAGAACAGCACAGTTCACTTCAGTGCCATTGCAAAATTCAGCTGAACTCTACCAAGCAAAGTACTGAAAAGATTTTGCCATGAGGCCATTCTTCCACAGCAGTAAAATCTTAGGATCTAAACCTGTGCTTATCCAGGATGCTTTCCTTTCATCACACAAGGAAGTTGGACTGCACTAGTAGGACTGAAGCAAGGCTCAGTGTAGAAAAAGTTCAATAGCTTTCAAATTAGCTCTTCATAGAATCATAGAATGGTTTGGGTTGGAAAGGACCTTAAGCTCATCCAGTTCCAAACCCCTCCCATAGGCAGGAACACCTCACACTAAACCATGTCATCCAAGGCTTCATCCAATCTGGCCTTGAACACTGCCAGGGATGGAGCACTCACAACCTCCCTGGCCAACCCATTCCAGTGCCTCACCACCCTCACAGGAAAGAATTTCTTCCTTAGATCCAATCTAAACCTCTCCTGTTTCAGTTTGAACCCGTTACCCCTTGTCCTGTCACTACAGTCCCTAATGAAGAGTCCCTCCCCAGCATCCCTATAGGCCCCCCTTCAGATACTGGAAGGCTGCTAGGAGGTCTCCACGCAGCCTTCTCTTCTCCAGGCTTAACAGCCCCAACTTTCTCAGCCTGTCTTCATCTGGGAGACGCTCCAGTCCCCTGAGCATCCTCGTGGCCTCTGGACTTGTTCCAACAGCTCCATGTCCTTTTGATGTTGAGGACACCAGAACTGCACACAATGCTCCAGGTGAGGTCTCAAAGTGAGGTCTCTTCACTATAAGTTATCCAGACTCCCTCATCTTAGTGATTCTATGCAGACACCAACACAAACAAGTTGATGGAATCCAACTTCCAACTTGACTTCCAACAAGGAAGTTGATGGAATAAAATCTATAAGTGAGTTGAACTTACAATATGGACTCTACAGCAATATGGTACAGCAACCAGTAATACAGGATTACAGGCAGCAAGTTAAAGACTCCATTTCTTTACATCAGCTATAACCATTTCATTTTCTCCTAGTAGCATGCAAAATATGCTCAAAACATCTCCTTTGGTATCAAGAGGGAACATGAACTGGTCTGGATAGAAGGTCACATCTATGAAAACAAAAAAAAAAGCATGAAGCACTCAGATTTGAAGGCTGCATTATGTAGAATTTTCTAAGTAGAACAATCCAAATGATTTTTAGTATTAGTGCCAAAGGGATCTGGACCAAAGTCACACCCAAGTAAGTATTCAAGCTCATGCAGTAGATCTTTGTCCAAGAAACAGGATTAAATATTCTCTATTATTTTTCTGTCTGGCTTTAGAAAGACTTTCTGGAAATGTCAAATCCATCTATTTTACACTTGAGATAAGAAAAAACAATCAGAAAACAGGCAGCACAAAATGTTTCAGGACCCTATTTAGACTCTTTAATTATAAGGGAAACGTTATCTAAAGGTTTGTCCCAAACTTACCACAATGGAGCATATTGCTGAGGCAGTCAAAGAAACAAGTCAGCTATTATTATTGCAATGGAAGCAGTTGATGTGTCATGTAAATGCCATGTTGGTGGGATGCAACAAGCCAACCCTTCTTCCACAAAGCTGTTATATGTACTGTTTCTAATCCACACACAGTCACAATTTATGAATATGCAATATTTACATTGGCAGTGCTAGTCTAAGCATCCCATTCCTAAAGCTGTAGATATTGATTCAAAGATAGAAGCTGATGTTTTGCTGATGTAGTGACTCAGTTCGTATCACATAGATTTAAAGAGATTTGGACTTTATAGCCTGATCCATTCGTTGTTGCAGCATGGGCAGAAATGCATAAGCCGACTTGTACACTGATTCTTCAATCTCATACATCTACCCTGTTGCTTATTCTTAACCTGAAGTTTTAATTTGCCATTTAAGGAAGAAATGATGTTGAGTGGTCACAAAGATGACTATGGTCACAGATAGCAAACGATGATGCCCTGATCATGAAAATATTTGCTATTAGCATGGAACATTTTGACACAGAGCCTCAGTATTTAGAAAGCCACATCTGTCTCTTTGGCTGAGATGCAGAATTTGATGGGTGGGGCAGGATCAGCCCAATGCAGTATTCACTCCTATGGGGAACTGGGGTGATGAACAGGAGCCCAGAACACTACGAAGTAATGGTAGACGTAGACAGAATAATTTAGAGTCTGAGAAGGGCCCAGAGCAACTCACAGAAACTGTGAGGACAGAATTCTTCTTCTGCGAGGAAGTTAAGCAGAAAACAAACGTATGAGGTGTTATTCCAAACAGAGCATTTAAATACTTTTCACTACTATGCCACTTCCACCTACTGCTCACCTGTGTAAGGGTTCAAGGAAAGGCCCTCAGATGAAGACGTTCAAAAGTGTTGGAAAACATTTAGCTATCCCAAACGGGCATAATAGCATCAAGTGTAAAACGACAGCCTTCAGAGTGTAACCCAGCTTTCTTGACATGAAAAAACCTGCCAAGTATTTCAAACTTGCACCTCAGTTAGTTTGCAAAGGGGGGAATATAAAAGGTTAATTCTCACAGCTTCCTAGCAAGGAGCATGATAAAGGAAATAACTGGTGAATTTAGCAAGCTGGAGTCTCTGTATCCTTCACTCTAGACATCAAACAACTCTACCATGTTGCGTCAAGCAAAAGAAACAGGAAGAGAGAGATCACACAGCTTGAGCTCCTTGGCTCCAGTAAGGCCAAAGCACTGCTGCTGAGGAGGATGGAAATCCTATATTCTTCCTCTGGGGCAGGAAGTACCTGTAAACATCTCAGGAATACTCTGCTTTAGCATACTGTAAACAAGAATACATCATATCCACTGCTTCAGACCATGTAGGGGAAAGAAACGGACAACCTTGGATTCAACCTAGAAGAGGAGATGGCAGCGGAACTGAGTCATAGCTTAAAAAAAAAGCCACCCAAGATTAAAAAGAACTTTTGGGAAGGGACAGGAACTGAGGTTTTAAGTGGGGCAATTCCTAAGGAAGGAAGGACACCTACTACCTATTCCAATAATATTTGACATTTATGTAACTGCAGTGGCTGCCGTCCAATGACCTGAAAATACTGCAAAGCTTCCAGTTAACCAGATTTCAAACTCTGGTGTGATTATAAAGCATGATTCTTCATTCTACAAATGCATCGGTGCAGGTACAGAAAGCCACGTGGTTTGGTCTGCTCAAAATGCCTAAACTAGAGCCAGTTTTACACTTCCATCCTCAGACCAATGATCATTAACTAAAGACCTCCAGTCACTATAAAAGTACATTCTCAAGCAAGAATCAGATGCTGTGCAGTTGAGTACATGAACTTGACACTCCTAGCCATGCCTACCCAAATTGACATTATACTTGGACTGTCTATAACCACATGTCTCATGTTAAGACACATAGAAAGTATATGGCTATCCTAAAGGTTGTGCTCAGAAACCAGAGTTCAAACCCCATATGTTTAGATCCACTTGTCTCTTTACTGCAGAAAGATCCTGGAAAGCAGAGAGTAAGTCAAATCACAATTCTCTGTTTCTCAGTCCTGCTACTGTTCTAAGAGTGGATGCAAGTCATTATATGATTACATTTGACTTTAGAATATACCTCTCAAAGCATCAAGGACCTGAGCTGTCTCTGTGCTGGTCATCATTTGTATGAGAGGGACTCAACATATCTAACGCCTGGCACTACTTGCAAGAAAGCAAGTGACAATGAAGTGCAATAATTGAGGGCAAACTTCCAAATGTCTGGTTCCCTAGCTGAATTTGTACCCTTAACACAGAGCATTCAGTGTAATACCTGTTCTCAAAGTGGCCTGGGGAAGCTCATTTAATCTCCTTCAATTTCCAAAGAATTATTCCTGCTCTGAAGAACAGGATGGGATTTAATGAATGCCCAAACAGCACTCTTGTAACTGTCTAGCAGCATTGCAGTCTCTGTACCCTTTCTTTTCCCAACACAGACACCCACATAGTCACATTGCTACTCTTTTATTCTCCATATAGCCCACTGCCAAAAATACCTTTGTGTATTTGTTAGAAAAAACTTCCCAAATCATAGTCTATTCCTAATTTATAAAGACTGGAATACAAACTAAGCATATTTCCAATTCTATATAGCAGCGTGCCAAGTATAAAGCTCAAAGATCTTGACAACACCAAATGACAACAGAGCTGTAACGGAGTTGTAAGGATTACAGGAAGGAAGGAAGATGAGTTTGGTGACAGTCGTATTTTGGGGATGGTCCAGCTAACTGCTAGACAATGGTGAGTGATACATGAGAACCTAGAGACAGAGCAATCAAGGTACTGATTACAGAAGTCGAGAGCATATAGATTATAACACCTGCAATGCTACATTACAAATAAGTCCAAACCAGGACAACCTCCACATATATGACCTGAATCAAGACTTTTCTTCTTAAATCCTTTAGCATATAATGACATATATATTAATATAAGTTTTAAAATAATGATACCCATATACCTGGAAACTCCTCTGTTCAGATAGATACCACTCACAGTAACAAGTTTTAGGTTAAACTTGAGCAGACTAATAGACTTTTGCAAAATCACTGTTGTCGGTTTAGAGCTTGAAAGGAAAGAATAAGTGTTGATGCCAACGGACTGAGAGAGCTGTTTCCTTTATTGAATGGCATTCCGCAGAAGGAGGAAATACAGTGCTATTATTACTCAATAATTAAATATCTCTGTACTTTTGTGGGAAAGGATAAGTCTCTCTAATGCGCTGAAAACAACCTGCCTGAAAACCATTGATGGAAATCCCCAGGAAACCTGACTAAAGGCAGAGCAATACACTTGAAATGTCCTACTAATATGCCAATGAGACCTGCAGATATTTCAGGTTTAGAATCAGTAGAGATTAAAAAACCTAGCTTTTTCACTCCAAGAGTGAATTACAACTACTTGAAGAAGGTTCAAATAGGACATCTGAAATAACTCAAGGCCTATTTTTGCTGCAAATATACCAAAGTAACAGCACCTGGAGGTGTGCAGCCCTATGTACAAACATACCCAACCAAGTACTATCTTCATCTTTTACAGGTGCTGCTCTGTACCCATGTCCCTAGGGTATCTTGTGGTGCAGTGGGATGATCTGAGTTGAGGGGTTTTTATCCCCAGTGACTAGTCCTCCTTTAGAGCTCTAATTGTGGGACTATGGAAAGACAATGGACTGCTACGTGTGCTTTTGCTTACACCAATGCCATGGGTTGGAGACCAAAGGGACAGCAGAACCCAGGTTACAGCCCCTTCTGCCCCCGACTATGCCAACAGCACCAGGACTGACACTTGGGTGTGCATGAGAAGGCTGAGGAAAACACTTGAGCAAAACCCTGATCCGACTACACTGAATTTAAGAGCAGATTCCGACAATGTAGCCTATTTCAACCCCTGCTTACATACCACAACCCACATTATATCAAATATATTGATGGGACAATGAGCTACAGTCCTTCGAAAAGAAAACCAAGCTTATATTTAATCAGAGACACATGACATGTTAATGGATAAATGCAGATTAATTGAAACCATTGCTTGGAGCAAGGAGCTTAGAAGGTAAGATCATAAAAAATGGTTTAAAACTACTTGTGCTGATTAGGCAAAGAGCTTAAGTAATGCTACATATATTGAATATTCTGTTCTTGGGATAAATCAATTTGATAGACACTTCAGAAAAGTTAGCTGAGCTCAGCATAGACAGAAAATTGGCATGGAGACCATGCCAATAGAGATCTGCCACCCTTCAGAATATGAAAGAATAATACTCTGTTTGTAATCTGCTGCACAAGAAGAAACTGAAACATATCTCAAAGTAAGAAAACAGTTAAAAGATACCAAGTTTTTCATGTTGTTGTATGTCTCTGGGATAGCAAATCTGCATCAAATGGCCTATAAAATGTAGTGGGGGGCATTCCTTCAAAAAAAATTTGGCTACATAAGCAGATGAAGTCTAGCACAATGAGGAAAGGAAAAAAGATCCAACTTTTAAAGGTGGGTATTTTATTACATATTTAGCTGACTACATACATACAAAAGATTCATATGAAGAAAAATAATGATTCCATTTATATTCACATGTTCCTTATAACTCAGCTGTGTTAGACAAATCACCTACTGTGCCCATTATGTCAGGCAAATCATCACGTATCTGTGCCTGCCCATTGGACATGCATTGATATAGGATCTTAAAGTTTCCTACCATGCCTGTGGATGCCTATTCCCAGACCTATAGCGAGACATTTAAATAGCTTTATCATCGCATCACTATGGCTGATGCAGATCATCAGTAAAGAGCGCTTTGTGTCCATATGTACACCTGAAAAGGGCATTCTGCATTACTGTGTTGGTACTGCGCTTGCTGAACGCTCACACAGCTTGAGAGGAAAGCTGCAGTTTAACTCCAAAATATTAGAAAAGGAGATCAACCCACAGACCAACTCCACCAAAAGTACTGAGAAACAAATCCATCTTGATAATCCCATTTGAAGTCCATAAATTCCTTTACGCTCTCTAAAGGAGATGCAAGTTTCCAGAAGGTACTAAATTTGCCACCAAAGTGCTAGTTCTTTCCAGCCAACAGTTGGATTTATCACCATTGTTATACTGGATGTATTTTAGCCAAAGTTGTCAGATAGAAGCATAGGACTTTGTTGGACACCATTCTGTGGGTGAACCACACCTCTCATATCATGGCAAGTGTTAATAAAAGCCTGACCTAGTTGAAATGGTCTGAAACAGAGGTGACTGAGAGACATTCAGGCCCTACCTCTCTTCATCATTGAGGAAAAAGGGATGAAAGATCAAAAGGCAGGGAGAGGGACTTGTCTCCCTGCCAATGCATTTTGGCAGCTCTATAAAGTTGGGATGCCCAGACACCATATAACTGCTCTTTAATTACTCTGCATGCTATCCAGCCCAAACTGCCTTTGCAAGCGTCTGGGGATTAGCAGTATTTGCAATTGTTACTAGGCTGCTTAGAAACTCTCTCTCAACTTTCTTTTGTCAAAAAATTGGGGTTTCAAACTTAGTTTTTTCCCTTCTTTCTTTTCTTAAGCATTGCAGGAGGAGTCTGATTCCCTCCAAAGTAATTATTCCTCTTTTGCTTCAAAGTGTTTGCTATTGTTAGGCTTCTCTTCTTGCTTAAAGTGGTTTTTTCCTCCAAACTTTTAGGGGCTTTGGCACTTCTTACCTGCAAATGCACTTAGTTGCTGCAAAGTGAAGAGACAGCCTTGGGTTTTGGCTTTCCAACTGAAAATGTTCTTTTAATTTGCTCTTTTACCTCCTAATACAGAAATCAAAATATTTTCTGAGCAGCTCAGCTATAATGCAGTGGTCTTTTGAAGCTGCCTGGTGCAACTGGAAACCTGCCTTTGAAAAATCAAATTACAGTTCAAAGCCAAGCTATACTGAAGAAACTCATGCTTTGGTCTGTAAGTAGCAGCATATATTTCTAAACCAGCTTTATACATGAAATTGCACACTCACATACATACGGACACATTGGCAATCTCCAAAGAATGGCTTTTCATGGACACATGAAGAGGCTTCCCGTCTCCTCAGCCAGAACTGACACCTGTGCCAACCACATGTGGTTCAGCTGCATCACTCAAGTAGTGCCTCTTAGAGATGTGCAACAAAGATTGGGTTTCATCTGAATCTGCGGTAGCTCTTTCACTGACACTTCCCTTACCCTACACATGAAAGCAGATTCACACAGGCTTTGGTTATGCTCTTTTTACACTTGTCCCTGGGCCTCCCAGCACTCACAAATGACATAACCTGGAAACACAGCCCTTGGTAGTCATCTCCATACAGCAGCACCGCTGGAGACTTGAGCATCTCCAAATGTAAAATGCAGAAAGACAAACTGGTTATAAGGGCCCAGCTCCTCACTGCAGCTTCTTCTACCTTTTGTTGCAGTGAATAATACTCACAACTCCAGAAAGTCACGGGACACCTCCACGTGGTGCAGAGCATTTCTTGTTATGAACAACTTCATTGAAACAAGTGGGATTGCTCATGTGAATAATGGTGACAGGGTAAGAATACTGGATTACAACCCACAGCCCACTGGACTGCCAGCGGGCAAATACAAAAGTTGAACAGAATTAGCAGAGACAGGTTCCAGCCTTCCCTAGCAATAATTGCACCTCCTGACTTGATGATAAATCCTGAAGGCTCAGTAAAAGGCATGCATCACTACTGAGAAAATTAACTGGCTCACCTTAGAATCACATGTTAGTTCATACGAGTTGAATTGAACTTGTTGTACGGGGGTTATGGATAGTGTCAGCTTTATGCCACTACATGCAAAGCATGTCTCCTCTATGTTTTTGTATTCCAAATCCCTTTGCAGTGACCTAAGACACTGGACCTACAGCTCAGTTTTTATCCCCATGTTAAGTCCAAGACAACATCAATATTCCTATGTATTCATTTGTTCCTATGGGATACTGATATCTGATCTCTTTGGGTATTCCTCTTTGCAGTTCAAACCCACAAAAACAGTTTGGCAGTTAATGACTGCAGTTCTGATTTGGCAAGGTACTTAAATACATGCTCACCTTTAAGCGCATGAGTACCCCATTAATGCAATAGTTATTCATTGCTTGAAATTAAGCAACTGCCAACCTAGAACTTACATGCTTTTGTGCAACGTTTTACACACATTCAGTAATTACTTAATAAGCCTTTTTTCATGACTTGGGCAAAGCTGGCCTGAAGCTCTGCTTGTCCACTGTAAAAGGCTTGCACAGTCATTTCTTCTAGTTCTTAGATTTATACCAGTATATAGTGATACACACAACTTAAATCTACATGTGAATTGCCCATTTCCCATGGTGCATACAACCGGCAAGACCAACAGTTAAAATTCCTGCAGCAAATAAACCAGGTGAACTTCAGGCTGGATCCCAGAATCTACAACAGCATCTCCAGCTTTGAGGCAAAGCAATTACAAAAGCCTAAAGAGAGCTTTCACACGTCCACTCATCCAAGAGGAAAGTATGGATGGGCTGTGCGAATGTAGTGATGGAATCTCAGTGGAGACTGTTTCCAGTCACTATATTGAACAGCCCCAACTCTCTACAGTCTTAATGCTATCTTGATGAAGGCAGTATGAAGGGAAGGAGGTTACACTAGTCTTTCTGTAATGTACTTAGGGCCTTATTATTTCCATAAACCAGATAAAACAGTGTCATGTTTTATAGCGTTGTATGTAATGCTGGTAAACATCAGTTTGATACTATGGAAATGTAATTGGCTTCTATGTAAATGAAAGAGCTGCTCTTCATTTGTTTTCTTTTCCAGTGAGGAAAAAGCCACTGGTGAAGTCACAACTGTGAGGGTGTTTACAAAAAAGCAACAATGAACTCTGATAGAGTGGGGTTTTTTAAGCTAAAAGGACTAATTCTGAGGAAAAGATAACAGCTAATGACAATGTATGCTCTCTACATGTGCTATTCGAACAACAAGAAACCTGTTTTGCAAGGAAGCCTAACATCTTTCAAACCCTTCAATACTGTATCCATAGGCATTTCTAGGAAACTCTGTAGCCTGTCCAAATTCCAAGCTTTATGAAGGAAAAGTTTCTAAGAAGTCAGAAGACGGGGGGGGGAAATCTCCATTTAATTTACNTGTTTTGCAAGGAAGCCTAACATCTTTCAAACCCTTCAATACTGTATCCATAGGCATTTCTAGGAAACTCTGTAGCCTGTCCAAATTCCAAGCTTTATGAAGGAAAAGTTTCTAAGAAGTCAGAAGACGGGGGGGGGAAATCTCACATTTAATTTACACACTATGCACTGTTTGGTAAATAGCAGCTATTGTTTAGAGTAGAATGCAGTCACCATTCATTATATTTTGACTCTACATTCTTCATTGGGAATTCAGGAAGTGGTTCAGACTAAAATATTCCCTTATGTTATTTGACCTGTAAAAACTTGGAGACAGGCCAGATTCTGCAGTTCTTAAACAGACAACACTCCCATTGACTCTGGGACTGGGCCTTAAAGTGGACAGGCTTATACCACTGTGCTACTCAACTCAGTGCAGTCAGTTCTTTGGTACATGGGGTTGTATCCACCAGAAACTGAGTCAAGACTATCTGATTGTTGGCGCTTTATCTGCCTAAAGAAACAGTGGGTATTTTCCAAGCACAGCTTGTACAAAACAATACCTTAGGAACAGAAATAGACATTGGAGGATCTCATGGAATTATTTTATTACTTTTCCTTCCCTGTTGCTTTTTTGATATAAAGGCATTATTCAGCTGAACTTAATGGGTAGCTCAATGCATCTCTTGACAGGACACATTCAGAACAAGATTCTCAGAGTTATTAAGTTCACTCATGTTGCTCTAAGGTAGAAATCCAAATACCCTGTGGGTCTGTGTTTTAATGTCTGGTATTTCTAGGCCCTAAAATATAAAAATCAAGGCAAACTCCCAGATTTAAGACGATAGTTCTGCTTATGATATCACTTTGCACTTAAGGCTCCATTTTCAGTTCTTGTTAAATCTAAGGGAACTTCGTTTAAAACTCTATGAGATTTGGGGGAAACAAGGAGAAACACTAACGTCAGCGTTGCTCTGGAGTCATATATTCCAGATGCCATCACCCCACAGCTCAATCCTGCTTTGAAAACACTATTTGACACAGAGAGGGCTAAAAGTACATAGGTTTATGCCATAGCTTCCAAGGGAGCATTCCTGTTGGCCACCCTTTCAAACTCATCTTTATTACTATCAATTTCCTCAATTAAGAGTGATGCTGCACTTCTCAGTAGACAAGATAGCTACAACAGCTGTCTTTCACTAGCTATGCTTATTGTGCATGCTTTTCCACCTGCACACCCTAGCTCACATTAAAATATGGTCCATAGATGCTACACTCCAAGATGCGCTTTCATCAATGACCTCCACAGTGCATACTATGTATATCTAAACATCAATTTGCACAGTGTGCAAGCGGGAACCTAAGTAACTTATGAAAATGGATTTCACTGTAAGTGAAGATAATGGTGTTCCTAGAACATTTGACTTTGGAAAATATCCCTTTTGCAGCAGGAACAAACACCTGGGTCGGAACAATCCCAGGCACAGCTACAGGTTGGGCAAAGAGGAG
>NDXB01001230.1:0-19902 GCA_002631895.1 Agapornis roseicollis | reverse complement strand
TTACAATTATTTCTATTCTTCTATATGACTAGTTTTGACATAAAATTTCACCTTTTTCCAACAAAGTAAGCAGCCTTCCTCACGGTGCAATTTTCACCCTTGGCACAGTTTCCCCAGCTGGCAACCTCAAGTCTTACAGAAACTAGTTGAAACAAATTCCTGTCAGACATTCATCTTCTTGAGGGAAAAGGGTCTCTAATTTTAAACAATGTGTTTCCGCTACCTACTCTACTCTGAGTTATAGCTTAACTGGCATGAACAAGCACATACCTGTTCCCTATTCTAAGTTAAGACAATGTATAGTTTGAAGAAAACTCTTTAACTCTTTCCTTAGCCCGTTACTGTTCCTCACATCAGTCCTGGCCTCTCATAGAAGGCCTGTGCACACCACACTCTAGTTTCTGATGTAGTTAGCATGGACTGCTGCCAACAGTTACCTTCCCCACCATTTTCCCCACTGTCACACTGCTGACTTTCCCGGGGGATGCCGAGGCCAGCTTAACTGTGGCTGCCCTGCCCTCACAGGCACTGCGCTGTGCAGACCCCATTCTCCCCCAGCCGCCCCGAGCCCGCCTCCGCCATCTTGCAGAGGGACACGGCTCAGGGGCGGCAGCGCCTCCGCCCTGGGGACGTGAAAGGGGCCGACGCGCCAAAATGGCGTCCAGCCGCGGCGAATCTGCCGCACCTGGAGCGTGATGGAGTGCGGGTGAGCGCAGCGCGCAGACGCCAATCTGACAGAGACGCCGGGTCGCGGCCGTCAGCGCACGCGCGTGGCCACCCGTTGGTGGTGTGCTTGCGCATGCGCCTGGAGGCGACTCGGGGCGCTTGCGACCGGCGGAACCATGATGTGGTTCGGAGGGTCCATCCCGGCCGCCATCGCCGCCGCTAAGCAGCGGAGCTCGGTTTTCGTCGTGTTCGTGTCAGGTATGACCTGGCCGCGGCGGGGAGTGGTGTTGGGCGCTGGTTCCTGCACTCTTCCTCATTGACACAGTCGGGTCCAGGGGATCGGGATCAACCGCCGCTCAGGCCGGCCTCTGGGCTGCGGAACCGTCCCTGTGGCCGGTCGGAACGGCCCCGGGCTGCGGCGGCTCCCGAGTCGAGGGCTGTTCGTCCCGTCCACTGCCCTGTACCGCGTCCCGCAGCTTCACCCCTCGGGGAAGGCCGTGTCAGCCCGCCGCGGCCCTGTCAGCCGGCGCTGCTTGTTCGCTCGTCTCCGGGCGGAGCTTGCGTGAGGCTCCGCAGCGCCTTCGCCAGCTGTTGCTTCCCCGCCTCCCGCTGAGCCGGGATTTCTGCTGTGTCAGAACGAGTCCTGCTGCCCAGCCCGACTATGCGTGTCCCGCCGTGGAGGTGCCCCAGCGCCTTCTGCTGTCGTGCCCTTGTAGCACATGTGGCTTTACGCACCGCTCTAGGGCAGTGGAATTAGTCGCTCCTGTGTTTCGCTTTTCCCTTTGTTATACCCTTGCATAAACCTGCATTCAGCTCTTACTTGCTGGAACTTACTCAGCTGTTTGTGCAGTGTCCTTTTTCTTTTGGCTTACCTGTAGTGCTTGTTTTGTAAATGAATGGGGTTTGAAAGCTGTAGAAACTCACATTGTCTTTCTGTCTGCTGCCTTTTTGCCTGGAAAAATGAGGATAGGGAAGGAGGGATATTAGGCTTTTTAACTTTCTTCTTGTGTTTTTATATACCTGTGTATGTTGTTTCTTGAGTTAATTATTTTTGCTTTAAGTGCTCGTGGCTTGAAGTTTTTCAGATGCCTCGTGAAAAAAACAAACCAAACCAAACCACACACTCTAAATGTGTGGCCTTTGTTTTTCCCTGAGGAATTATTGGACCGTGGGATTCACTTGGCTTCAAGGAAAAGTTCACTCCCAGATGGGATATGAACAGGAAAGTAAAGTGTAGTTAAATTCCTTTGTTGACACAGCTCTCTTTATACTTGGATAAATGTATTTTTTGCTGGATAGTAAACATTAGAAATCAAGATCGTGTCAGGCCATGTCATGGTGTTTAGGATGGGGTGGTGTGTGCAGGCTTTAAGATGGCTCTTTAAAGGCCATGAATCATGATGGCAGGTGGGTGCTGTGGTGTGAAAGCTTTTTACCATAGGAGTTATGAGTTTTATTTTCCTTCTTAATAAACACGCTTCAGTGTGTTTATCTGTAGTTTCCACCTGATAGCTCTTTGCCTTCATAGTCAATAATAAAATGATTGTAGCATGTTGTATAAATTAAAAGGGAAGCTATGTGGTAAACAAGAAACTTCCTTGGGTATCCACGCTGGAGCAGTCTGCTCCTGAAGAATGCACCCCATGGAAGGTACCCAGTGCTGGAGCAGTTCATGAAGAACTGCAGGCTGTGGGAAGAACTCATGCTGGAGAAGTCCATGGAGGATTGTCTCCTGTGTGAGGGACCCCACACTGGAGCAGGGGAAGAGTGTGAAGAGTCCTCCCCTGAGAAGGAAGGAGCAGCAGAAACAAGGTGTGATGAACTGACCACAATCCCTATTCCCTGTCTCTCTGCACCACTGTGGGGGAGAAGGTGGATAAAATCAGGAGTGAAGTTGAGCCAGAAAGAAGGGGGGGGAGAGGGGGGAAAAAGATGGTTTAAGGTTTGTTTTTTATTTCTCATTTTCCTGCTCTGATTTGATTGGTAACAAATTAAATCATTTCCCCAAGCCTAGTCTGTTTTGCCTATGGCAATAACTGGTAAGTGATCTCTCCTAGTCTTTCCCCCAGTCCACAGCCTTTTTGTTATATCTTCCCTCCCTTGTACGGCTGAAGAAGGCAGTGATAGAGCAGCTTTGGTGAGCTGGGAATCCAGCCAGAGTCAACCCACCACAAAGATTTTTTTAGTAGTAATTCAATACCTATGAGTATTTTGAGCTTGTATGTTTCAGGGGTTGAGAAGTGCACTTTGTGACTTGTTTCCAGTATCTTTTATAAAAGTAATACTGTACACAGACATGGCCTTTTCTTTTAGATATTGATGTTGACTAGGTGGATGTAGGGATATGTAGATACATAGAGGTAAATTTATGGTTGCAGGAATGTAACCTAGTTTTGATGATGTAGTATGCAGTAAGGATTTGTTTTGTTTTATTTGATCTTATGAGCTCTGGGAAAGGGAGAGTGTTACTTTGAATGGCAATATCTCCAAAATGAAAGAGTTGGAGACTTCTGACAAGTTTGGGTCTGCCCCAGGAACTGTGGAGTCAGGGCAGCTGAGCTGTGATGGGGCTAATCACCAAGCAGTTCTGGTATGCCTGCCAGGAAAGGGAATTGGGAAGCCTGAGAACACACTTTCTTGCTATGTGTGGAAACAGATGTATCTGAAGGATGCTGAGTGCTGAAAGAAGAGTCTATTTTTATGCCAGCAGTGATGGGGCTTGTTGTTTGGGTAGATCCATGTTAAAAACTGCACAGTTGTTAGTAACTTTGAGTCCCTGCACTACACGCTTGCCCAGACATTGGAGACAAGCATTTGAAGGCAGCTTTCTGAGCAGGAAAACATGCTTTTGGAAGTGCTCATTGGTTTTGTTTTGTATACTTTGTCCAGTAATGTATATGGGGGCAATAAGTTAATTAAAAATAAATATCAAACCAGAAAATGTAAATGAACTGTAATTTGAGGGTGGCCACAGTGGAGGGTAGCTATTAGATACAGACTTGACAAATTATTGAGTAACGTGTGGGTTTTACTGCCATCTGTCAGTCCCCCTTCACTACACTTGTCTAAACAGACATTAGAAATTAAAACCTGGGTTATTTTTCTGATTCTAGAGTATTTTCCAGTCAAGCAAGGAATAGTGTGGCTATTTATCTTAACAATGAGGTGGTGTTTGTGACTACAATTGTGTGTTGTTCAACCAGATTTTTTTCTTTAATATTTTTGCTTGCAGCTGTAATCCTAAGATTTTTTTGGCTTCGTTTTTAAAACCTTCACGACAAATTCTGGTGATGCAGTTGTATATTAAAGATCCTGCTGAATTCATGGGATATCTAAATTTACCTTACCAAATTTAAGAGATAAGCAAGTATGACTGCACATTGTATACAGGTCTTTCTGCTAAAGTGATGCTTTTGTTTGAGAAAAATAAGAAATCGAGAGTCTTGGGAACTAGAATTCTGAGGCAGCTGTGATCACTCAGTGTTTAGCAGAATTACGAATTTTGTCAGGTTCTGTTCAGCTTAACCTCTTGACTTTGCTGCTGCTTTTCCTGTGACCTGGCAGTGGTCATTTTGGGATACAATTGCTATTACAAAACTGTAATAAGTGAACCTTAATCCCCCAATGAGAAAGGGTTATCAAAACCGTAAGGTGTATGAGAATAAGCAAGTATTCTGTGGGCAGTCATGATATTAAACTGCTTCATGGCACAGAGCTTTATAAAATGTGAGTTGTCGGCATTTTCATACATCTCTCTGACTGAACTATGAACAGTCTCTGAACTGTTTGTGTCTTCCAGCATTCTTCTGCAGCAGTTGTTTGTATGGAGAATTTAGAGTTCAGCAGGTATTTAGATATTTTTAGTAGCCTAATCTGATGAGCACGTGTCCTCGTGGAAACGTGTGTAGTGAAGCAGCTGTCTGTGAGCAATGTGGAAATGGTGGAGGAGGCCCAACCACTCTTGGCAGAATAGCTGCATCCCTTGACCAGTTGGAAGTATTGCACTTGAAGGAGGAACAGAGGTTCCTGCATAAAATATCCTAGATATTTACTTACTCATTAGAATAGTAGCAGTAGAGATCAATACTTTCTTACTTGCTCTAGTACTTCCAGGGAAAATCAATACATATTATTGTAAAGCACTTTTCCAAAATTGGTATACTTCTGATACACATCTCTCTGAGAAGCATTGTGGCCAGTCATGGCCTTGAGGCAGCAGTGCTTCACCAGGGGACTGCATATGTGACTCCTGATTTATAATAAGAGAAAAATACTGTGCGAAATGGTAACTGGAATGAAACAAACAAATGGTTTGTTGTTGTTGTTGAATAATGGACTACTATACTTCCCTACTTGTGACTCAAATTCTGCAAGAGTACAGTTCATTCCGAGCTGCTAGGAATTAATACAGATTGAAGATAAAGTAAGGATTGCAGGCCAGTTTAGTATTGAAAGATGGTTAATCATCAGAATATTCAGTAACCTGCATCCTTATCGAACTGGTGCTTTGGAAAACAAACATATGATTGATGTTTCATCTGATTAAAATAACGCTTCTGAATCTGTGGCCTCAGAGCACCTTTTCAGCTTTCCTTTCTTAAGTACCTCCTTTTCTGTTATTCTTGATACTCTGCTCCTCACTCCTTTTCCTACCCTCATACTGCTACTGTTCATGTTAGGAACTGGAATACAAAGCCAAGTTACAAATAATCTTGCAAATAAATGGTTTGTTATTTGTTTGGTTGGTTTTGTTGCTTGTTTTTTTAAAACACTATTGAACTGTGAAATCTTGTGCTGAATTATGTATTTACCTACAGCAGCTGTAATTAAATATATAATGAGAGGTAAACAGTTAGTTTTAGCATTGTTAGCAGGTCAAGCTTGATGCCAGGGAAAAGCAGTGGTTCCCTCTGAGCCGTGGGATCTCCTTGCATATTATGATCGTGAGTAATCTGAAGCAAAATGCTAAAGCAATACTCCCTGTAACATGAAAATGAGGTCCTTTGGTAGTTGTGCAATGAGATGTTGCAGTCAAGCCAATCTTTGGACTTGCCATCATCTCCAGTTCCTCTGTTGCTGTTCTCTGTGTGGTCCAGTTGCTCCTGCTCCCTTGGACCAGCTTACCATGTAGTTGAATTACTGCAAAAGTTCCGTATGTGCTGGCTTGGAAGGATTTTTGGTAATTTAGGGTGTAGGCCTGTTAGTGAGGTGAATCAACTGGAGTGAATTGGTTGCAGGTTATATAAAAAACCCCCAACCAACTGATTTGAAAATAAGTGTCTTTCAAAGGTGATTTAGGCAGTTGAAGCGAAGGTAGAATCAGACCAAAACCAGTAATTTGTGGTGGCCTTAACTTCACATGTGTGCTGTATATTGCAGGTGAGGATGAACAATCTACTGAGATGGCTGAAAGGTGGGAAGATGAGAAGGTGACTGAAGCTGCCTCAGATGGTTTTGTTGCTATTAAGATTGACACCAAAAGGTTTGATTCTATCCTAGTTTTGCCTCTTGCAGAATCTTTCATTGATGATGATGGGAGTAAAAGGTTTTTGAAGTCCTCAGCCTTATTTGGAGGTAGTCTAAATAAAAAGTTCCAGAGCATAAGTGAATTCAGTGCTCCTGGAGCCACAAGAACCTGAGGAAATCCCAAATTTCAAGATTTACTGTTGTGTTCTGAAGAATATTCATTGTGTATTTCGGACTGTATTTCAGTACCAGTAAAAGAATGCTTGAGGTTATCCTTTTGCAACAGGAAGAGACACAGAAATTATGTGTAAAAGCTAGAATCAAAATGTGAGTACTCTTGAGGCAGTTCTTGGTTGACCAAGTTCCATAATGGATTTTAAAACTCAGGAATTCAGAAAGAGAAAATGTGTTTGTCTCTATTGTAACACATAAAATAGAGAAACATTGAAGTTCCTAGGTAAATTACAGAGCTATTTTTTGTTACATTTAAGCGTTCCAGTCCATGTGCAGGAAGTGCATTGACATTTGCCAAAATGGTATTACTTTTAAATGCTCTACAGACATTTTATTAGACTTACTATATTATTTGCAATCCATAGACCAAATACTTTTTTCTGAATTGCTTCTTAGTGCTGTCTTATGTAGTCAACTGTGATAACCAGGGATTGTCACCATGTGAACACTTATGCAAAATGTTAATGAGAAGATGTAATGCAAATTTGGTTTTAGCGTTCTCTCAAGTATTTAAATAGTTTTGTGTGTGGTAGTAGAACAGTTATTTTTATGATGAAAAACTTAATCTGAAGTTGTTGCAAAGTGATTGCTCCTCATAAATGAATCTTTTCTTTTAAACAGTGAAGCATGCCTGCAGTTTTCTCAAATTTGTATCCTTTGAGATCAATTTAGATGCTACATTATGATTATAGATAATTGCTCTTTACAAGTTAATACTGTGCTTGAGTCAAGTATTTACAAGCAATGATATTAAAATCACTTCTTACAGCACAAAAATATGCAATAAGCTGTGTAGTTAAAAAACACCATTTATGCATTCAGCTTCCTGTCAGTTCTTAGAGAAAGTGAACAAGTTGGGGGTGGTGGTGGTGGTGGTTAGTGTTAATCTTATGTAATTCCCCAAATAGAAGATTATCCAAAGCTTTATGTAAACACATTAACCCTTTGGTATTACTAATCAGCATTAGAAAACAAGCAATGTATAAATTGTTAGCTGGAGTTCAGAATTAAAAAGGAGAAAGAACAGGTAGTGGACTGGATTCCCTCAAGTACACAGGTATGAAGTTAGGTGAATGTCTGCCTATCTTAGGTAGGTTGCTGCATATAGCTGAGGACTCCTGTATGATGCTGAGAAAGGGAATTCAGTACCTTAACTGGATTTTCTTAATGATGTAAAGAATTATTTATTGTCTACATAAGATGTCTCACACTAAAACAGAATCTTCCAAGTCAAAACATAAGCAGTTATAGGATATGTTTGTGCTGGAGAAAAATATTTTGGCTTAAACCATTACAAAGGAAAGAAGAAATGCCAATCAGTTTGTGTAATGTTTTCCAGCATTTTTGTTAGTGTCCTTTTTTCTTCCTCCCTTGGTACTGACAACTGGTGACCAGATGGAAGTAAAATAGTGGGATAGATGCTTCTATAAGAAAGACTTTTGCTTTTCCTTTTAAAGTCACTTTATAAAGTTTTGTTGTTTGTTGCCCTTAACTGTTGCTGTGAAGATCCTGTAGTGTGCGTTCCATCCAGTTTTTTTATAGGAGAAAATGGAATCCCTTTGGAAGTAATTGCTGGCAGCATTTCAGTTGAAGAGCTTGTTACAAGAATTCATAAAGTTAAACAGGTAACAGTTGGTAACAGACTGAATCTTTCAGACTGAGTTGGGTGTGCTCACAGGCTCCAGGCAGAAGATGTCCCTGGTCCTTCACATGTGCTTTGGGGAAGTACAGATTACTGGTTCTATGTCCTGCCAATAGCAAAACCTGCAAACTTAAATTCAGTACACTGACTGAAGAGGTGGAAGTGCTGTGTTGTTTTGTTTCACAGATTGGTTTAGATCATCTGTGTAACACCTACAGCATTGAAGAAATATGTCAGGAACTCTAAACTGGAACAACATACCGATTACTCTTTCAGTTCACACATGGTTTTGTAATACTGTTTTGTAATGTGGATTTATAAAATTATGCTGTGTGTGTATATATATATATGATGTACATATATATAAATACAAATCATTTTACCAATTTGACTTAAAGTGTAAGACTAAAATTAGGAAAAAATATTAAATGCATGCTTGCATCACACTCAATAATATGTGATAATTTTAGTTCTAAATAGGACCAATACTCTAAAAATAGTTAAGTCTTGGCCTTTGAATCAGTGGAAAACATTCAAAATTTCATAGTGTTGCTTTTTCCCCCCCAATTTCTTAGATGCACACAGTAAAAGGGCAGCCTTTGGAAAATGGAAGTAATTCTTCTGCTCCTTGTCCCTCCTCACAATCTGATGGTGCTTCAGAAAACACACAATCCAGAGCAGCAGAGTTTTGTGACTCCCCTGTCACATCTGAAACAGTGAGACCTTCTGCTAGTAATGGTTAGTATTTTTACCCAAACAATAGCTAATTTGCTTTTGAAATCTTTTTTTTTTTTAAGTTCTTTTATCATAGTCTCTGAAGGGAATATGTTGAGTGGAATTGTTAAGGAAAAACATGGGTATTCCAAAGTGCTTCTTGCAAGTCTAGAGGGAAGAGTAACTTGTCATTCTGATCAGTTTTAATGAGAGAGAAAGCTATGGTTTATAACACAACAAAAACTGTGTACGCTTTCTTGAGAAAGGATTCAGTGGGAAAAAGTTAGTAACCTGAAACAAAATTGTTGGTGGGGGGTGGGAAAACCTGAATAGCAGAACCTGCTGTCTCCTTGACATGTCCAAGTTGCTTAATACTTTATGTTAAGAAATTTTTTTTATTATTTTTTCCTTTTTCCTCTTGCACATCACTTTCTTGGAAATCACTTGAAGATGGAGCAAATTCAGATCAAACAAGCCAGGAAGCAACTAATTCTTCAGATGAGCAAGTGAGTGAAGCTCAGCCTGTGAATGATCTTGCACTCAAAGTAGAAAGGTAAGTCTTTTGTAGACTTCCTGATGTATTGTAAAGTGCTTATTCTGTTATCATCCCTCATTTATGTGGCCCCAGTTTCCTTTAGAAGTCTGTGACAATACTAGGGTTGATACAAAACCATCTTTTAAATTACTCTAATTTTTCACATACTCTGAAATAAAGAGGTAATATGGAAATCTATAAATGTTCACCTTTAAAATAACTTCAATACAGGCAATACACTTGCAGCAAACATTTGAATGACTGAGAACATTGAACTGAAAGCACCTGAAACAGGCATAACAAAGTGCTAACCTATGTTTTGTAGAGAGATGTAGAGATCTGATTTATTTCTTCTTGCCTATTTCATTACTGCATGTAGTCTGAAGCCAGAGGAATCCTATTTTGAGACTTTTTTTGATCAGTGAAAAGTAATGAGGTCAGATGAGCAATGCTAGTTCTGGTATTTTGAAGTATAGTGACCAGAAACATCCTGTTTGGTGCATAGTTTGTTCATTAAATTGATTGGTTTTGAATAGACCTTTTAAGACCTTGTGTATAGACTTGTTTTTCAGCATCTGCAAGACTGACGCTATTTGTAATACCCTATCTAAACCCAGTAACATACACTTAGTAAGTTGGTTTAGCAGTATAAATAATTCTTATTTTATAACCTTTTCACGCTTAATTTCAGTTTTCATTTAGACAATAAGTGTAATTTTTTACTTACAGCTAAGAAGAAAATGGACTTTATTAATATAAATGCCAAAGTTCTTTTCTGAAATCTGCATTAATCTTAAATTATGCCTACAGCGTTTCTTTTAGGGCAAAAATGAGGCAAAGCTCTCTAGTAATTACCATTTTCTTTTTAAAATAGCACAACAGCTACCATATAAACAAAATTTCTCTGATTAGCTGACTTGTTTCGTCATTCCTGACCTTTCCCCAGACTTAAAATACATTGTAAATTGCTATAGTTTAAGTCAGTCCTTATTCTAAGAGGCCTTTCTAGATAGATGAGACAGATGCATGTGCAACTATGTCAACGGTATATAATACTTGCTTTCTGTTTTAGGAAGTGATGTGCAGAAGAAACCAGATGGCTTAAATAGCTAAGAAGAGAGAAGCATTTAGTGTTTCTGTTACCACAGATCATAAGTAGTACTTGTTTATTGTATGTTTTACAAGTTGGTTCAACAGCAAGAATATGTAAGATTCTTCCTTTATAGAGTGGAAAAGGACAGAAGGAATACATTAGAATTTCTTAAAAGTTGAAAACTAGATGGTGATCTGGTGATCACCAACTCATCTTTTTATGGATGGTACACTGGCATGTGAATGATTCCTTACTGTTACACTAGGTATTAGCACCATGTTACAGTCCATGTTAATTTTTGTGTTTTCTGTTGTTCTGTGTTTGCAAATGCTTTATTAGCATTTTAAAATCTTAATAAGATACTGCAATTTTAAGAATTTTCACTTATTTTTTAAATCTAGAATAACAAAAAAGCTTGAAGAAAGACGAGAAGAGAAAAGGAAAGAAGAAGAACAGGTAAAACGAAAGTGTAAAGCCACTTGCTATTTTTCTTATACCCTTATTTGAGTAAATGCTTAATTCCTTTTTAAACAAATGTAGTTCAGTTTCATCTTCCTCTTGTCTGAGGGGAATTTTGTGGTCCAATTCTAATGTCTCTGTTGTTTATTCAGAAAGAAATTAAGAAAGAAATCGAACGGAGAAGAACTGGTAAAGAAATGTTGGAGTACAAAAGGCGACAGGAAGAACAATTGACAAAACGTATGTTAGAGGAAAGGAACAGAGAAAAGGCAGAAGACAGGGCTGCGAGAGAGCGTATAAGACAACAGATTGCAATGGTAAATTTTTAATTTTGGAGGATAGCTTGTTACTGATTCTCTCTCTTGCAATGGCCACCAGTGTACTAAGCCAATAAAGTTTCTCATTTGATGAAACTTTCTTCATTTTTCTGGTTCATTTCTGGTTGGAATATCTGCAATATTCTGGTTGGTGGCTTTATATCATAACCATTTATGTGTTTGAGGCTTATGTAGCATTTCTCATGTATAAAATGAAACTTCCATATTCATCTGAACAAGCATACCAACTTTTCTGTCATATTACTTGAGATAATGGCAGCTTAAGCATGGTTCTAGAACAGAAGCACGGGAAATATTTAATGGTGGAACATGCAGAAGAGCACTGATCTCAGAATGGGGGGGAGGATTATTTTCTAAGTTTATATATATGTGTATATGTGTATATGGATGTAAACAGTTTGTAATAAATTAAATCCCTCTTCCTTATGAAGTTTTGGCCAAGAACATTTGGAATTGTAATTATGTAACTTGTCATATGACTTTTCCCTTTATCTTCGCTGTCTGTTGAACTTGCATGGGAAGATAGTCCAGTAACAGAAAGTGACTCGTTCAAAAGTCCCATCTTGGCTAATATCAAGTGTCATCTTGCCTAATGGCACAAGGTTGTGTAGTTTGGCAGTGGACAATTCTTTACAGCACTCCTGTCTTTTCTCCACATGGCCTGCTTATGTCTGTGTAGCTGGGAGCTGGCTACAGTTCCTAGCTTTCTGTTTTAACAAACTTGAACAACAGTTTCTTGTAAAAGTTAAGGTTTTTGTTTGGTCCTTTCACAGGATCGTGCTGAGAGAGCAGCGCGCTTTGCAAAATCAAAGGAAGAAGCAGAAGCTGCAAAAGCAGCAGCTCTTCAGGCTAGTCGGGCTGAAATAGAGGCCAGGAAAGAAGCAGCTCAAAAGGAGAGAAGGTGAGTTGCTGTGGAGACTGAAATGTATGTTTTTTGGGAAAAGTAAAGAAACTTAAACTTCAAGCGATTTCATGTATGTTCTAATCACTTACGCATGCCATGTTGAACTGTTTTACCTAGTGACATAAAAAGTTGACTTTCTTTTATAATATTTATTTGTAGCTGTTTACATGAATATTCTCTTTTCATCCTTCAACCCTAATAATGTCATGCTAGCCAGTTTCCTTGTATGTTTAGTTAGAGAAGAGATTTTTCTGTCTGATCTTTGAGGTAAATACCAGATATAATGGGGCTTGGTGGGAAACTAGATGCGGTGGGAATGTGGTAGATGATGACTAGACAGATGAGATAATGTCAGAACTGCATTGGGGTGCATGGTGCCAACCAGGGTGTATACACTTGGCTTGGATTCATAGCTGTTTGTGTCATAGCTGCCTACTGCTTTGGCCAACACTGCTGATTTAAGAAATATTCTAACCTATTAGAAGAGACCTTAACGCGGAGTTGTGGAGCCACTATGAATCTAGTTCTGCCCCAGAACAGAGAGCATGCATGGGTTTTGTTGAAACCTGAACAGTAGTGATGGGCCATAGCTAGTTGAGTATAGAATTACTTACTGAGCCAGCCTAAACATATGAGCTCTCATAGTACAACCTCGTGAAATAAAAGATCAAAAGTAATACAGACTGCACAAACAAAAGATGGCTTGTATTTTGTTAAATTTTTCTTTTTTTTTTTTTTTTGTATGATTATTTTAAATACTTTGTTTGGGTGGTGATGGGCCTTGGAATTGAATTGTGAGATACAAACATGTAGTTATCAAGTGTGGATTCAAACTTAAAACTCATCTGCACTGCCATAAGCAGGATGGCTGTCTGTTTCTTCCACACTTCTGTACTACCAAGCTAAAGCCTCTGGAGCTGCAGTCTGTAACTGTTCATTTGCTGACTGTCTCTGATATGTGTTCTGCAGTGCAATAGCCAGGATTCAGTTCCGCCTTCCAGATGGATCTTCCTTTACTAACCAGTTCCCATCTGAAGCACGGCTAGAAGAAGCAAGGCAGTTTGCTGTGCAGGTAAACTGGTGTTTTGTTTTTTCAGCTACATGCTGGTTACAACTTGGTGTAGCATCAACTAGTTGTTGACTGCGGTGGAATTGTCATCTGCTGCTTTTCTTTTTTATTTATTTGAAGGGGGTTTTGGTAGCAGCCTTCTCTAGTGCCACCAGCTGCCTTTGTGTCACTGCAGCATATTATTAGTAAGGTAGCAGGATGTGAAAAATCCATTACTGCTCTATATGAAGACAAGCGATAGTTTGATATACAACTCTTGGCAAGGTAACTCAACTGGCACATCTGCAGTTGTTTGAAAGTGAGCTGTTACAAAGATTTCTTTATGTTTTCACAGACGGTTGGTAATGCTTATGGCAGTTTTTCACTGGCGACAATGTTTCCCAGAAGGGAGTTTACCAAAGAAGATTATGGAAAGACGTTATTGGAACTAGAGTTAGCACCCAGTGCTTCAGTTGTGTTGCTGCCGGTAGGTGTTGGCCTTTGGTTTGTTTGGTTCTCATTTTCTTACAAGAAGCAGTACTGAGCTGTATATTTGCTTATGGTTGGCCATGATAATATCTGGCTGGAATTTTGGTGTTTTCTGTGTCTAAAACAGATTGCAAAATTAATTTTTATCAGAACTAAATCTGAGGAGGACTTTTTCTAAAGCAGATAAGCACTGGCGTAGATATTTCTCTAATGTGTAACCAAAGGAGTTCTCTTGTGTCTGCTGAGCTACATCTAAATTATGGATGAAATACTCTGTCTACAAGAACACAATTTCAGTATCTGACAAGATTGCTTTATGTGTTGGTGACCAGGCGGGAAGACCTGCTACTTCTGTGGTTCAGGCGTCAGGCGGTGACCTCTGGAAGTTCTTGGGCACAATACTTTATCCCCTGTTAGCGGTTTGGAGATTTATTAGCAACTTCCTGTTTACAAGTCCACCCCCTTCACAGTCTGCTGTGAGATCAGCTCATCAGCCAGACCATCCCAATCCTTCAGCATCCAGCAGCATTGAGCAAAGCAGGTAATCAAAACTGTCAAAGGCAGGTATTTCTCAAACTGCTTGCTGAAGTCATTCTCATAGTGCAGTGGGGAACTAAACTGTGTCTGTCTCACTAAAGTGTATCTGTCTCTTAACTGCTGCCCTCTCCACCCTTCCACTTGCTTAAAAGGGATAACCTTGTGTCTGGTAAACTGCATGGCACCTCCAGCCAGGATTTCTTGGCTTTTAAGTGTGTGATTAAGCAAGCTCCTTATTGTTTGCTTTGATTTCTAATTAGAGAGTAGAAAAAGCATTACCTTGTGTTCATTTATGAATAGGGAACTCAGCTGCAATGACAGATGTCTCCACTTCAGCTGATAGTGTTTGGAAGATAAAAAATTTGACAGTTGGATGTTGAATTGTTATAGTATGGTTGTAGAGGAACTCGAGCAACTGAAAGCTGATTCTGACAGCTCAGGGTTTGCTTTGGTAGTTTGGTTTGCTGGGCTGTTTCACATGAAGCAGCCATCTAGCACTTCAGTGACAGGTACTTTCCAGGGAAGGGAGGGTGCATGATTTTTTCTTACTGCGTTCACTTCTGTTACGTAATTACTACCAGTGAAACTGTCAGATCTCACTGTCATTTGTACCCTAGGCAAGCAGTCAGGAAACGAGTATTGGAAAAGCGGGGGGAAGACTTCAAAAAAGAAGGAAAAATATATAGACTGAGGACTCAAGATGACGGAGAAGATGAAAACAATACTTGGAATGGAAATTCTACACAGCAAATGTAGTTTTGAGCAACTGCGGTAATCACTGTCTGGTTTAGGGTTATTTTTTTCTCTCTCCCCTTATTTGATCGAAGTCAACTAAAGCTTCAGGTCAAGTGGGGCTAATTTTACCCTGACTGAGTTACTTCATTCTTATTCCTGCAGTGGAGTATGGAATAAAGTCACCTAAGTCAGAAAAATTGAGTGGATGTAGCTGAGGCCTAGAAGCAAGAAGTTGGAAAGACTGAGAATCTCCATCAGCTTTCATAATCATTATCCTACTGCCATAGAAAGGCACTTTTTAATCTATAAATATTCAGCTGCATAAATTTAAGGGACAGATATTAATATAAGGGTCATGGTACTGACTGATTAAAATGAGGGTTTCAAAAGCACTATAGGTAGTAAATCAGATAACTAATTTATGTTTAACTTTGTTCTTGCTTCTGCAACTGCAAGCAAAACCTTGTAGTTTTTAATTCCCAAGCTGTCAATAAACTATTTTCCAGAAAACAGAACTGTCTTCCCCTGTGAAGTTCCTCAGAAGTACTTGTGTCACAAGGAAGCAAGCAGTTAGGATCATAACACTGAAACTGGAAATAGAATAGATGAAATGACCTTACCTAGGAGTTGTTCATATTAAAATCTCATCAAACAGATCTGAAATGGGGTTTGGGGTCCAGGCTGTGGTACAGGAATTAAAAAGATGGATCTTTATCTGGTAAAATGGAAAATTTGCATAGGGCTGCAAAACAAGGGCCTGGTGGCTGCCGTTTTTAGGAAATGGTCATCACCTTCTCTCCCCCATGCCATGTGCTGTGCATCTCTGGTTAGAGACCTAAATGCTACAGGTGTTCTGTGCAGCTCCACCTTCCTAGTTAAAGGAAACCTAATTGTCCCACACTGTTAAAATATGAAGGCACAGTATTAGGGTCACTTACATTTTATTGTTTTTACTTTGAAGATGGTGAGCAAACAACAGAATGATGGGGAGCCATTTCCCGGGCAAATCACAGTTGCTGCAGCACAAGTACTGTTTCTTCCCCTCATGCTGTAGACTTTCAATAAAAAACGAAGCACTTTAATGAGTACGTGGAAGCTTTACAGTTTACTAAGTTCCGTGTGTGAGCTTTTAAACAATCTTTTATATAACTTTCCATGCCTGTATGCAAAAAGAACCAAGGCCAATGCTCCAACTCCCGAAAGAGCAAAAAGCACATACAGTGCTATTTCTGCTCTCTGTGATGTTAATTCTAATCCCAAGAAGCGCACGCTGGCAGCTGGTCCTGGTGCAGTGTCTGTTGGTGGCACTGTTCATGGGAGAACAATGAGAAGGTGTTAGTATACAGCCTGGGTGAGCTCCTTCCTGCACATACAGTGCAGGGCCACTTCCTGCATCTGCAGGGGGCTCAGTGCTGGGGCCATGGCCATAATGGTGTGGATCAGCGACTGACACAGTTCTAGCTCAGAGTAAAGGCATAGCTGGGGCCAAGAGTGCAGTTATCAATACTCCAGGAGAGGTGAGTGTTCTTCCACAGCCACGGTCATCCCCAAAAGCCCATACTAACAGTGCTTGCTGTTTGGTGCACACCTCTAGTTCAGAAAAATTCAGAAAAATGTAAACGACAAAAGAATCACTATTTCCAAAGGCTTACCCAAACACAGACTGACATAAAGTATTAAAAATTGTTTGGAAAACATGGCATGGGAATACTGAATGTGTGTTGTTTGGAAAACATCTTGGGCAGTTTGTTAATCAGAGGAAAGTGAAGTGGAATAACTTGTTTTGGTGCATGTCTGGAGGAGCTATCATCCAAAATTTTAGTCATTGTTTGGTTTGGCATACGAAAGTGCCATAATTCCATGTGAAAGTCTTCAGTCCCAACAAAACCAGTTATCAGTCAGTGCACCACTGGAGCCCTTAAAAAGAATACTGCAGAAAATGGTGGTGTTGTAAAGACTTTAGATTATGGAAATCTTTTGGGACTGGAATCAGATGCACATACAAACTAGAAAAAGCAAAATCTTTGCTGTGTCGCTTACCTTCAGGCTCCAAGTCCAGACAAGGATGTGGACCAGCTGCTGGGTCTGGAAATCCATTGCAGTTTATGATCTGTGAGTAGTACCTGGCAGAGGCCTTGGGGCGCCGCGGCAAGTCAGGGTCTGTGAAATTCACGTGGTAGAACCCAAACTTCTCATCAAAGCCCACTGCCCACTCGAAGTTGTCCATAAGTGTCCATGCAGTGTAGCCTCGTAAGTCAACACCATCAAGCACAATGGCTGTTATCAGGACCAGAAAGAAGAGACTGGTTGTGCAGCTGAGTGACTGGAGATGTCACCACTAGACCAGCAGTGATATGAAGATGGTTCAGGACACTACACAGCACCAGGGTGCCAAGCACAGTGGAGTTATTACTGTTTTGGCATCATTGGTTTTGCTGTCACCCTGTTCCCACCTCTTGTGTTGCTTCTTGGCTGATTTGATAGGTCAGCTGCCAAGTTACGGCTAACAAGTAGGGTAGTTGCCAGTGCTGGAGCCTGCTTTTGTCTGCTCCAACAATCAAAGCTTGTGTCCAATAAACAAAAGTTTAGGAACAAAGGAGAAAAGCCATCAGCATACAAGTAGTGTTTTAAGTGCTTGTGGGGCTTCACTGCTAAACCGCAGTAAATGACCCCATTCTGAATATCTGCCTGGCAGCACCCAGTATGGTAGAAAAGCCCCTCTAGTATTGTATGTATGATCAGTGCTGTAACTGAAAACAGTTTGAGTTTGTTTGTTTAAAAAAAGTTGAAATTTTTAGACACAGCAGTAGTCAAGCTAGATATCAAAGTAGGTATTCCTCAACTAATAGTAGCACCTTCTCTTGCCAGATGCAGTTATGCAACAAAGCTGCAGTTACCCTTCTGAACCCAAGGTTTGTTCTTCCCTTAGACCACCTTTTCCCTGCAGTGTCCTGGCTATCCATAGGCAGTTGCTGCTAAACCCAAAGGCTCTCAGAAGCAGACAGAGTAAACCTGTCTGAGTGTGCAACTTGCAGGAGTAATAGCAGTGGTGTTTTAGTTCTTCAGTACTTGTTTTATACACATCAGTCTTATGGCAAGACACTGCTTCTCTCTAGAGATTTGGATGATCAGATTTAAATAGTCATTCTCACCTTTCAGTGCTTCATTAACGTAGCTCCGATAGTAATGTGTTCGCCAAGTGTCATTGAAGTCTGAGGCTCCCCTTTCCGAGATCCCATTTTCAGTCACATAAATGGGAGGATTGTTGTACTCTTCCTTTATCCATCTCAGGAGCTTTCGGAAACCAAAGGGTGTCACCTTTAGCCAGAAGGAACCGGAGTTCAGCCAGCTGCGGTCTGTTACTGAAGCTACACCCCTGCAAGGAGGACATGCCGATCAAGGGGCCAGTCCAAAGTGCCTGCCACTGCGCCTGGCACTTCTTTGCTGCAGGGCTGAGAAACAGAGCTCTGTAGAACACTGAACTAGAGGGAGCACTGTAGCAAGCTGGTTAGGCTGTGATAGCAGATGAGGGTGGTGCTAGAGCTCCCAAACCTCTAGACAACACTTTGATACTTTGTTTCACAATGGTATTCTGCTTAAATCAGCTGTGGCTGAGGATGTGATGTTAGCTGCAGATCTTTGCAGTGTGTATAATGCAGTCTTTGAGCACACAAAATTGCTGTTTACAGCTACATACAGGAATGTAAAACTGACTCCAGTGTCCTACTATGGGCTAAACCACAGGAGTGGGAATGCAGCAGCAAAGGGAAGGTATAATTATTTAATTGATTCTCTATAGAAAGGTTTCAGAAAACAGCCTATGTTGTCCCACCATTACCTCAATTCTCATAGGAAAAACTAGTGAGCTCCTGTTGTTTATCTTTTTAAGCTGGGGAAAGATATTGTTACCTAAATAAATACCTTGACTTACGTAATATTTTACTGTAGAGTGACTCAGCCATTTAGGCTTTGAACTTATATTTATCTGCTGTGGTGAGGGAACTAATGGCTGACACAAGAAGTAATATAGGCCCACTGCTGAACGAAGTGGGTGCCCTGGAGCCAGAGGATATAAAGCAGGCGGAGGTGCTGAATGCGTTCTNTTATATTTATCTGCTGTGGTGAGGGAACTAATGGCTGACACAAGAAGTAATATAGGCCCACTGCTGAACGAAGTGGGTG
The DNA here is from genome assembly GCA_002631895.1 of Agapornis roseicollis. NCBI lineage: Eukaryota > Metazoa > Chordata > Aves > Psittaciformes > Psittacidae > Agapornis > Agapornis roseicollis. Next base: position 860 of record NDXB01001230.1, on the reverse strand, counting down.
CCCTGGAGCCAGAGGATATAAAGCAGGCGGAGGTGCTGAATGCGTTCTTTGCCTCTGTCTTTACTCCTGCAGACTCTCCCCGGGGGCCCCAGATTCCTAGAGCCCCAGAAGGAGTCAGAATAAAGGAGGAGTTTGCTTTAGTAGATGAGGATTGGGTTAAGCAATCTGGGCATCTATAAATCGATGGGTCCAGATGGAATACACCCACGGGTGCTGAGGGAGCTGGTGGAGGTCATTGCTAGGCCGCTCTCCATCATCTTTGGTAAGTCGTGGGAAATGGGAGAGGTGCCTGAGGATTGGAGGATGGCAAATGTCACGCCAGTCTATAAGGGCAAGAAGGAAGACCCGGGTAATTATAGACCGGTCAGCCTTACCTCCATCCCTGGAAAAGTGATGGAACTACTTATTCTTGACACCATCTCTAGACATATCAAGGATGAGGAGGTCATTAAGAGCAGCCAACATGATTTTACCAAGGGAAAGTCATGTTTGACCAACCTTATAGCCTTCTATGAGGAGGTAACTAGGCAGTTGGATGATGGTAGAGCTGTAGATGTGGTTTCTCTTGATTTCAGTAAGGCATTTGATGCTGTCTCCCACAGCATCCTCATAGATAAACTAAGGAAATGTGGGTTTGATGATCAGGTAGTGAGGTGGATCGAGAACTGGTTGAAAGGAAGAAGGCAGAGAGTTGTGGTCAGTGGGGCAGAATCTAGCTGGAGGTCTGTGACCAGTGGAGTCCCTCAGGGGTTGGTGCTGGGACCAGTGCTGTCTAATATTTTTATCAGTGACCTGGGTGAGGGCACTGAGTGCACCCTCAGCAAGTTCGCTGATGATACTGAACTGGGAGGAGTGGCTGA
>NDXB01001229.1:26275-41729 GCA_002631895.1 Agapornis roseicollis | reverse complement strand
GGATGATCAGGGAGCTGGAGCACCTCCTGTATGAAGACAGGCTGAGAAAGTTGTGGCTGTTTAACCTGGGGAAGAGAAGGCTGCGTGGAGACCTCAAAGTATCTGAAGGTAGGTCTATAAGGATGTAGGGGAGGGACCCTTCATTAGGGATTTTAGTGATAAAACAATAGGGTAATGTGTTAAAACTTAAACAGGGGAAGTTTAGATTGGATATAAGGAAGAAATTCTTTGCTGTTAGGGTGGTGAGGCACTAGAATGGCTTGTCCAGGGAAGTTGTTAGTGCTCCATCCTTGGCGCTCTTCAAGGCCAGGTTGGACGAAGCCTTGGGTGATGTGGTTTAGTGTGAGGTGTCCCTGCCCATGGCAGGGGGTTGGAACTAGATGATCTTAAGGTCCTTTCAGTCCTAACTATTCTATGATTCTATGATTAAAATCACCGAATCACATAACCAGTTTTCTCAAGTATAAATATTCCATATCTTTTGTGCATAAAGTTACTGTGTACTCAAGAGTATTCAGCTGTGAAATCTTGAACAAGTATACATGGAAATTCACGCTGATTTTTTCAGCACTTGTTACGCTTATTTCATGTTATTTCAAAAGTTAATAAAATTATGCCTTTTCATCCATTCAAAACACTTACCTTTCTACTATATTTTTTTCTCCACCTTTTGGTTTTTGTTTTTTTTTTTTAATCTAAATAACAGTTTGCAATGTACTATTACCCACTGCCATTGTTTCGTGTAGACAGCTTAGATAAAGCCAGGAGCAGTGTGAGGACTATCAAGAAGGATTTAATAGCCATGGGATTTGGCAGTTGAGGACTCTGGAATACAGACAGTTTTCTCATCAATACTCCTGTTCAAAAGGAAGGGATAGGGTCAGTCGAATTTTACAAATTAACAACTGATTACGATACTGGTGCCACAGGCAGGATTTTTGTTACTTAGATGTGGGGACATTTCAGTGTGAGTCTGCTAGAGGTCACCTGACAAGCGGATGAGGTCCTTTACAGACAGATAGAAGCACCCTTATGTTTACAAAGTCCTTGTTCTTACATGTGAAACAGCAAAAATATTCATTATAATGCAGAAGAAATAAAAGGTGTTAGATTTATTATTATTTCAGGAAAAAAAAAAGAAAACCAAATATATAAATAAGTAATATAACTCTTTTTATCAAGAAAGTAATATTTTGATAAGTGTTACGGAGAATTTTCTAATAAATCACCAAACTGCTATCTTTTTTCCTACAACACAAACCAAAACACATAAGATTTGTGGTGCCTACCAAATGACAATGTATTTCACTTAGGATCTTAAGGTCCTTTCCAACCCTAACTATTCTATGATTCTACTTTCACTAGTGCATGTTCCTTTAAAAATCCTGAAGAATTAATCTCTGTTTATAGAGTAACAGTCCTCATTAATTGCTGGGGCCTAATTAATTCTCAGCAGCTCAGATCCAAGAATCATAGAGTCATTGGGGCTGGATGAGACCTCTGGAGATCATTTAGTCCAAACTCCCCCTGTCAAGGCAAAGCCACCTTGAGCAGATTACACAGGAACGCATCCAGGCAGGCTTTGACTGTCTCTAGAGAAGGAGACTCCACAACCTGCCTGGGCAGCCTGTTCCAGTGCTCTGCCAGCCTCACCATAAAGTTCTTCCTAATACTGTGGTGAAACTTTTTGTGGTTTAGCTTATGGCCATTGTTCTTTGTCCTGTCACTGAGCAGCACTGGAAGGAGTCTGGCACCATCCTTCAGAAATCCTCCTTTGAGATACTTATATGCATTAATGACAGAATCATAGAATCACAGAATAGCTAAGGTCAGAAAGGATCTTAAGATCATCTAATTCCAATCCCCCTGGGTGATGAAGTTTGCAGCCTTTAACACTGTTAGCCTATTTAGTAAATTACAACATTTATCTAGTTATTTCAGCTTAAGGCTAACTGGATAAGTATGCTGGAGACAATAGGCTACGTCAACTCTAAGCTTTTTTAGAATTGTATGCTAAACTTTAATTTTCTTTCTGAAATGTCAAAAGTGTCAGCAGGTGACATTCAGGAGTTAGAAGACTGTCACAGAAGCAAAATACCACTGTTTTTCATTTTATAGGTACTTACGGTGAGATCTTCAAAGTTTTGTAGATACAATACGTAGCTATTTCAAATCAGTGTTTGGTCAAGGACATGACCAATTTAAACTGGGTTTGGAAAGAGGGGTCAACGTCAGAAATTAGGAAAGCCAATACTGCTATAAAGCCAGTGGTTAGAAAAAATGAAAACAAACAGCAAACAAACAAACAAGGGTATTCCAAATTTCCAGGTAAGACAGCATATTCATCCTCCTCTTGGGTCTCATGGTGCAAGTAATCCCTGTGAGTAGATCATTTGCACTTGGTTCCAGGTGAGACAAATGAAACACTGGGTTTTCTGAATATATATATGGTTTGTCAGCAGCTATAGTGTTTTTAAGGACCTGAAATTGACGATGAATTGATGTCTCACTTTGTTGGACTGTTGTATGAATTCTTAGAGCTCATGTAAAGCTCTACAATTAATGAAAAAGCAGGTGTTCCCCAAGGCCCTGGTACATATGTTTCTCCAACAGTGTTGCTAGGTGTATTACTACACATTATGAAGGTTTTAACTAATTTGATAGGTACTGGTACTTGAGAGGCCTCAGAAGAGGGTGGAGCTTTAGATAAAAACCCTACTTGGAAAACAAGGGAGAGTGTAAGGAGAGGTGGTCTGAGGGTCATGTGTGCATTCTGTGCATGAACAGAGACTGATCCAGGTTATCCTAGTAATATTTTGAAAGCAAAACATACTTCTATGTTGTGTTTTTTTTCATATCTTTAAGTGTGCTTATCTGCGCCAGTGAGGTAAACTGTTGGGCTAATCAGCTCAATTAAAGGGAACTGAATGAAGCATGAGATGAAATTTGGTAGTCTGTCAGAAACAGTGCCAACAGAAAGGCCATGTAGGTGGAAGGTTCCTGTTGGGTACAGCTATCTTGTATGCTAATGGAAAATTTGTGATAAAGCACCGTTATCCATTGACAGCTGTAGATAGTCTAGATTAATCCTGTATTATTATTTTTTAGTTTAAAACAACTACATTTTCTGAAGTGTTATTGGTATTAAACTCTGATGCAGCCTTACTGGAACGAGTGTATTAAAAAATAAAACTGATTTTATGAAGTTATTAAAAATGAAACTAAGAAATATTAATGTAACCCCTTGATTTTGATCACAGTAAATCTGTTGTCACTGGTAAGACATTTCTATGGATTATGATATTCTTAAATCAAAGAAAATAATAGGAGAGGTAAACAAAGTGGGATAGAAGAGCACGGTGTTAACGTATCTGCTTATTTCAAAATTGTTTTGTGAGTGAAAAAGGATCACTCCCAGTTATAAACTCCAAAATTGAAGATTAACTGTGAAACAACCTCAAAAAGTGTCTCTCATCACCAGTTAGTACCAGGAAATCTTTTTCATCTTGAAATAACTGAAAAAAATATAAGATGTTCTTTTGGTCACAAAAAATGTGTTATAGCAAATACTTGCGGGAAATCATTAACAAATCCATAAATTCATAAATTGCTTAGGCTTGCAATCCTAAAAACCTGCTCTTTTCAGTAGGTTGCTCATTACTTGTCACAAAATGCTTTTGTCAGTCTCCAGTTTTCTGTTGCCTTATAAGAAAAATGTGCACAGGAAGGCGATATTAATTCTATCTTAAGTTTAAAGAGCAAAAACATATCTGAAAATGTGTCTCAAGCTATTCTGAAATATTTTTGGCTAATTCTGTGTTTTCTGGATTCCTCCCACCCTGCCTTTCATCTATTATAAGAACATCTCCAGGGTTTTGTCTGGATATACCTTTGGCAATGGAAATTGCTGATTGAACTGTACATAGATTATTATTCAGTTGCAGCTTCCTAATGAAAATGCATTAGTATAATAGAGAAACAAAACAGTAATAATAAAATTGAGAGATTTGTTTGCCCTCATTGTTTTACATCTGCTCTTTAGCTGTTTCTTAAATTATTCCTTTCAGCACTTATACACAGTACTAGTTTGAACCTGAATGAACTCTGTTTGTGTCTTAACATTAAACATTTTACCTGTAAAGACAGAGATAAGTCGTCTATTGACAATTTCTGTGTAGCCTGTGTTGTGTCATATTTTTATATTAACAGCTAAAATGCTGAATACAAGCATGTTGTTGCCAAACAAATTGAATTATTGGAACACATAGACTTAAGCGAAATAGAAATATACCTTGTGTTTCTAAAAATATGAATTTAGTTAATAAAGATAAAGGTATAAACTGTGCTTGACATATATATTCTTTTGTTTATTACATTCTGTTGGTCTAGACACATCTTGTAAAAATTTTTTTCACTCATATAACTGGTTTTCATTTTTAAGTCATGATAAGTTGCTTGTTCTTTACACAGTTATTTCTTTAATTTTTGCATAAGTTCATTACCACTTTTTAAAGGAAAAAATGGTTTTACCCAAGATCTGCCTTTCGGAATATTGTTTCCTTCATTGGTCTCTCTGGGAGGTGCTGATTCATGTAAATTTCCTATAATATTGAACAGGTTACCTATAGTTTGTACAACTATAGGGAAGTAATATTCTTTGTATTACTGCTAATTCACTTCTTTCACATACATACATGATAATTGCTAATTCATTGTGTGTCCATAGCTTATGGGACACAGTACCTATTTATGAGACTTATTTGTTTTCAGTTGAACTCTGTTTTAGAAGGGACTTCTGTGATGTGCCTCATGTCATGGCAGTTGAGTCAATGTATCACAACTGTGCAATAACATGGAGTAAATCCTGTGACCATGGAACCTCCATTAAATAAGCAGATCTTCAAGTTAATAGTTTATAGTTAATAGATCATATTTTTTTAATTTAACTTTTATTTGTTAAAAAGATGTGATTATCATATGTATTTTTCTATTTAATAAGTTAATACCAAAAATATTTTGCTCTAAGTACATACCATGCCAAATAACAAAATCATTCTTGTCAAGGGCAAGATTTAGTGTGGTAATAACTGTAAATTGTGATACAAGTATTCTCAGAAGCAGCTCCTGGTAGACAGATATAGAAGACAACTGAAAACCACAAAAAAACTAACTAGCAGAGACCTAAGGTAATCATTATACCAGGGTTCCAGCTTACAATTAGTTTGAATTGATTCTTATTGCCTCTAAAAGCTGAATTAACATATTCTACACAAGGTGTAATATGAACAATATCAAACAATAATATTTTTTCTTTAAAACAAAGAGACAAGCATATTAAAAAAAACCCAACACACAAAACCAAAGAAAAGAGAACAAAACACTCTAATTAATTTAATCAGTGAAGACATCTAAAATTAATGTTGTATCGGTGATCAAGTGGTAATGCCTCCTCAGACATAACCAGGAGAAAAAATAAAAAGTGCAGAAGTTAGAAAACCTTCAGGATGTGCATGTTACCTGTGTGCTTTTTTGTATTTCATGCCTTTTTAATAATATATGCATACCAGTGGGTCAGGTCTACCAGATCATCAAGATCTTATTTTACAAGATTGCAATACCTTTTAAATTACTGTGATCATGCAGTTATAAAGAGATAGCTTTTCAATGGATATATCTGACTCTAAATATTCCTAGACAGTTTTAAGTACTGGATAATGAAAGTAGACTTAGCAGTATCAGCTGAAGCAAACTGTTATGTGTTAATCAGTAAAAGATAAGGGCTTTATTAGTATTAAGCTTCTTTCGGTATCTTAACTAACTTCTAAATCTTGAGGACTATATCTATAAATCTTGGATATAAAATGTGGATAATTGCATATTTTATATAAATTAAAATGTTGACAAGTTGATGTAAAATATGTAGAAAGCATTGTAGCATAACATGGCTCTTATGAGAAGTTTGATAGAACAGCATGAGTACTGTGAGGGGCTTTTATTAACAAACTCATTTTCTTTGTTCTGTGCACAATGCCTTCTTTGACAATATGCCACTTTCAACACTAACCAGAATTAATTTTCCTGAAATTGCCATTCATTAGTTTTCTAACATTCTTCTTTAATCATATCTTCAGTTAATTATCTATTCTAATACTTCTATTGCAAGTGCAATATGTAGCACAAAATATACACTGATACTTTGGGTCGGTCACTAATACCATCTCAAGCAAATACGGAAACAAAATAATTGAAACCTACAAACAAATGTGTATATTTGACAGACTTTAAATGCCATCAGGACAGCTTAAATTAATGATATTGTAGATAGATGTTATATCTGCACTAATGTAATAAATTCACTTTGGTTTATTATTTGATGCCCAGGTGTCTGTGGGATAAAACCTGCATTGAACAGGAAGGAAATGAATCTAAATGAATCACCAAGGGGAATTTGTGCTTGACCAATCTGATAGCCTTCTACAATGACATGGCAGGATGGGTCCATGAGGGGAGAGCAATGGATGTTATCTACCTCAACTTCAGCAAGGCTTTTGACACTGTCTCAAATGACATCCTTGTAGGTAAGCTTAGGAAAGGTGGCTTAGATGAATGGACAGTGAGGTGGACTGAGAAGTGGCTGAATGGCAGTGTTCAGAGGGTCATGGTCATAACAGTAGAATCCAGTTGAAAGCCTGAAGTCATTGGTGTTCTCCAGGGGTCAATACTAGGTCCAGTCATTTTCAACTTGTTTATCAATGGTCTGGATGAAGACCACATTAAGCAAGTTTGCTGAGGATACAAAGCTGATACACCTAAAAGCTGTTCTGCCATTCAGCAAGACTTTGACAGGCTGGAAAATTGGGTGGAGAGAAACCTGAAGAGGTTCAACAAGGATAAGTGTAGGGTACTGCACTTGGGAAGGAAGAACCCCAAGTTCAAGTACAGTTAATGCCTGATCTACTAGGGAGCAGTTCAGCTGAGAAGGACCTTTGAGTATTGATAGGTGATAAATTGACTATGAGCAGGGAGTGTGCCCTTGTGGCCAGGAGTATCCTGGCCACAATAGTATCCTGGGTGCACTGAGAGGAGTATGGCCAGCAGGTCATTCTGGAGACATTCAAAACCCATCTGGAAGTTTTCCTGTGTAACCTGTTTTAGGTGGCCCTGTCTTGGCAGGGGGGTTGGATTATAGAGTCTTCTGTGGTCTTTCCAATGCTAACAATACTCTTATACTGTGATTCTGTAAACCTAATAATTACTGAAAGGGTCCTAAGAAGGTAGAAGCTGTAAAATTTCCAAATCAAGATTTCTTAAAGGCACAGTGCCTGAGAGTTATTCAAAGGGTGTTTTTATACAAAATTGCAATTTCGTGTAGTTTTTGAGCAACTAGTTCAAAACAGTTTTGTGTCACGACTATGAGCATTCTGGATAATCTGCAGTGTTCAGGTTTTCTGAGAAACTTCTGCAAAATGACAAGGTTGCTATCTGCCTCACTTTTAGTTATGAATCAGTCTGTGTCTGGTGAGTTAAATAACTATCAAGGAATAAATGGCTATATATTCAGTCACATATCTTCTTGTCATCCAACAGACCTCTACCTATGTCGGAAAAAATAATCTGACATTTGCCAGCTGGTACTTTTTATTTGTATGGCCTGCTGCCAACAGGCTGTCATTTACTCAGTCACACTGGAGTGGGAAACAAGCTTCTTGCTGTACATACATACCCACTTCTATTTGTACTTTGCCCCAGGAATAAACTAATTGCTGCTGTAAACATTATTCACACCTTACCCAGACTTCATTTATGAACCCTGGAGAAAGGGATGTAAAATTGTGCCAGCTGGCCTTTTGGCTTTGACTAGCCAATTAATAGTGGCTGCCAATTAGCTATTCACACTGGAATGGTTAAGAGAAGAAATGTCTACTGACATGTAAATTAAATTCAACATCTATTGCTCATTCTGATCACTCTTCGCTTCATGGATGTTAGGCATTAAAGTTGGAAAGGAATCAATACATCTAGTCAACAGTCTCTCTGTTAATGCAGGTTTCCCTTTTATTATATGTTTACAAACTGCTGTCTAATGTTTCAAGTAATATCTCTTCTAATTTTTTTCCTTATGTATTCAATCAAAAGTTGAGTAAATTTTTATTTCTCAAAGGTTTGGGCATACTTTTGTTTGTTTGTTTGATTGTTTTTATGTTGATTTAAAACAAAAACAAAAACAAACCCCAAACCTATTTCTTCACAGTCAGCCTAAATGTTCTCTCTGTTCATTTATTCTGTTGCTTCAAAGCATTCCTCCTTCATGGCTTTCTTTTCCCTTTCCATCTGCTGCCCTTTGCAGTCTGACACAAGTTCAGTAGTCCAGTAAGTGATGCATGTGCATTGTGTCTTTCCCTCTATTGCTAAAAAATGAAACTTCCATCAATAAATGTGCACATACCATAATTCACAAAAAAGAAAAATCTGCTTCCTGAGAGCAGTTATTTCATATATATACCTGTGCTTCTATCAATTGTTGTTACTGGGTTGGGCTCAGGAACCTAGTATGTGACTGTAGTCTAATTTACCAGATTTATTCTCATTGTAATAGAAGCTCTGACTTTAAATAGATTAAATAATAAATTTTACTAAGTTTGCAAAATGAAAATTTTAGTTCATTCCCTCACAGGTATCACCAGACTGATCACCAATTTGATGCAATGTAGTGAATTAGAAAGGGTTCTTTTACTGAAAACTGTGAAATATTTAAACTGCCTTGACACTAAGATCCTATTTGATTCTCAACATTGTGTAATGTTCTAAAGATCTAAAATCACATTATACTGTTTCTTTTTTGTTGAGTACCCATCTGAGGTGACAGTCAGGTGCTCAATAACAATAATACATTTCTATGTTATCACAGTTACAAGGGCAAAAATGTAAACCCTTGAGTGGTAAGAAAATGTCACTTAGTGTTTCTGATTTGGTTGACAAAACATTCCCCAGAGACTTGCCATCGTGCAAGTAGCAATGGAACAGGTTAATCAATACCAATTCTTTCTGTCTCTTTTAGGTTTTTTTTTAGAAGGAAGAAAAAGAAGACATTTTCCACAGTAACCAATTTTGTTGCAATTACTTTGGACAGACAGAAAGGCTGGTGTTTCACAAAGGATTATATTATATCAACTATTCTCAGAAGGCCAAGACAGCCGCTAAGAGGCCATGTGAAATATTATGTACAATTCTGATTATGTTTGTTTAAGAAAGATGAATTCAGTTTGAAAGAGGTCAAGAAAAGGGTTTTTAGTGCAATCAAGGGAACTGGCAGTATGTCTCAAAACTTGCCAAGCCTAACTTGATAGTCTCAAAAAATGGAGCTAAAGAAGAGAATGGATCATTATCAGTGTGTTTCTGAAGGGAGGAAAGGATTGAACTAAATAATGAAAACATCCATTATGTAGTCAAAATTATTACATATATGAATATGAAGATATAATGAAAACTGATGGCTAGCTACATGGGAATGAAGAGAATCATATGATAAACTGTTGAATAAAACAAGCTGTTTGAATCTTCCTACCATATCATAGGTGAAAATTACTCTGGTAAAGCAATTATGAGATTTTTTTGTCTTTACGCTGAAGGCATCTAAGCTTCCATGTGAATACGTTCTCCAGGAAAATTCAATGCTCTGTAATTTTCCCTCAAGTACCTCATTATGGTATACCTTTTATATGTACTTTTGTATTATATTTATGTATAAAATCCATACACCATAGATACTTATCCTATGCTTATCAGGGTTGTTCAATTCTTGTTGGTATGCTGGAGAATTTCAAGCATGCAGGGCTTCTTGCATGTGACCTTTATCTAGTAGAGATTGTATTCTGTCTTGTCCTGTTTTTTGTGGAGGATGTTTACTGACTTTCACTATTCTGATTCTGCTACTCAGTGCTGAATGTATTTTAGTATTTGGTAATGTATTTTGATTAGATTGATTTTTGATTTGTACATCTGATTTTGTTAACAAGTTACAATGCTGTGTTAGATATTACAATGATGTTGCAAAACTATTGCCCAATGCTGTAAAATAAATATAACACCCTCCCTCATCTGTTAAACTGTGGTATCTTAGGAATGTGTGAAGTCTGCTGCCTGATAAACAGAATTTATTTCCCACATAAAAGCAAAAAGTGTAATTTATTAAATTTCATGCAATGTGAAAATAAACAGATGCAATAAAATAAATTTGTTATGATTTCGCTGGATTTACAAGGGATTTATCTGGAATATCCTTTTCAGCTAAAATTATTGAGATAGTTCTGTGAAATTTTCTGAAAAGTTTAGATGGTGATACAACCTTCTGTGCTTAGTAATTTGATTTAGGTTATGTTTCAAAGTCACTTTTAAAATCCTGAATCTTAAATATGTGTCTACCTTTTGTATGTTAAAGCAAAGAATAAAAAGCCTTTAGGGATGACAGAGGACTTACGTCGCTCCATATTTTACTCAAATTTGATAATCCACAAGAATTGCTGCTTCACACACTGTTGTGGTTTAAACCTAGCTGGGAATGAAGTATCATTCACTCCTCTCCCTTCCTCCTCCACCTCCTCCAAGATGGAATGGGGATAAGAATCAGAAGACTGTAAACTTCATGGGTTGAGATAAGAACAGTTTAATAATAGAAATAAAGTGCAAGATAATGATACCAGAAATAATAACAATAACTATATTGATAACTAACAATAGGAAAAAACAGCAACAAAAACAAAAACAAAAACAAAAACAAAAAAAGAGAAAATTCAGAAAACACAAGTGAGAACACATAGAGAAAACACAAGAATACAATTGCTAACCATCTGGTGACCAATACCCAGCCCAACACAAGCAGCGATCAGTCCCTTCTGGTAACTGGAATAACTCCTCCTCGTTTATATTTAAGCGAGATTAGATTTAAACAAGAGTAGATTTAAATGAGATTAGATTTAAACAAGATTAGATTGTTTTTTCATCTGTTCTCCAGGATACAGGGAAAGACCTTAAAAAAGCTAGGAGGATTGGCAAGGTTAATAATTGGTTACAAGAATGGTGTCATAGTCAAGGGTTTGGGTACCTTGAACAAAGGACCCAAGTTTGTAGGCCAGGTCTATTGGGGGATGGTGGACCTGCTCTGATAAATAAGGGGAAGAGTGGGCTTGGTAAGAGACTTGCCAGACTTGTCAAGGATGCTTTAAACTAGATGTGTTGGGGGAGGGGGACATTGTTCCATCCCAACATGCCTAGTTGGTTGCCGCTGCCTATAAAAAATGCTCGGAGCGACATAGCGACATTCCAGCTGTTCCAACCAACGAGCTGGCATCATTTGGATCTTGGCTCAGGTGTCTCTATACAAACACCCGTAGTATGGGGAGCAAACAAGAGGAATTAGAGATGTGTGCCTATCTGCGGCGGTATGATATAATAAGCATCACAGAAACATGGTGGGATGGCTCCTATGACTGGAGTGTTGGAATGGAAGGGAACCCCCTCCAATTTTGTCCTGGGCATGATGTGCTCTGGTATGGAATATGCATTTGTCTAGTTTGGGTCAGGTGTCCTGTCTGTGCTTCCTCCCAGCTTCTTGTGCCTTTCCTCACTGACAGAACATGAGAGACTGAAAATTCCTTGATCAGGTGCCCTGGGTTTAGGAGTAGCAGTCACTTTTCTTCTTCTTAGTAGCTGGTGCAGTGCTGTGGTTTTGACTTTCAGACTGGGAACAATGCTAGTAACACCAATGGTTTTAGTTGTTGCTTAGAAATGTTTACTCTGACCAAGGACTTTCTGAGTCTCATGCTCTGCCAGGGAGGAAAGGAAACCAGGAGGAAGCAGAGACACCTCACCCAAGCTAGCCAAAGAGGTATTCCATACCACAGCATGTTATGCCCACTATATAAACTGGAGACAGTTAAGTGGAAGGGTTAGTTCACTGCTTGGGTCGGGCTGGGTATCGATTGGCAGGTGGTGAGCAATTGTATTCTCTTCCCTTGTTATTTCCTTTGTCATTAGTGCTTTGTGTTATACCTTAGTTAGTGGACTGTTTTTATCTCAACTTGTGGGAGTTACATTCTCTAAATTCTCCTCCCCATCCCTCCCGGAGCACGGGGTGGGGGGGGTGGGGAGGAGGGGAGCAGGGGTATGGGGGGGGAGTGAGTGATCAGCTGCGTAACTGAATTGCCAGCTACATTTAAACCACTGTACTGGGTTCAGCAGTGGCAGTCATTTTTCCAAGTCTTAGTAGCTGGTACAGTGCTGAGGTTTTGACTTTCAGCATGGGAGCAATGCTGATAATACTGATGCTTTTAGTTGCTGCTCAGTAATGTTTACTCTAACCAAGGACTTTCTGAGTCTCATTCTCTGCTGGACGGAAGGGAAGCTGAGAGGAACCAGAGACAGGACACCTGACCGAACCCAGCACATCATGCCCAGTATGTAATCTGGAGTCAGTTACATGGAAAGGTTAGATCACTGCTCAGTCAGGCTGGGTTTCGTTTGACAGGTGGTGAGCGATTGCATTCCTTTCCCTTATCATTATTATTACTGGTGGTAGCAGCAGTGGTTTGTGTTATACCTTAGTTACTGTATTGTTCTTATCTCAACCTGTGGGAGTTATATTCTTTCAGTTCTCCTTCCCATCCCTCTGGGAGATGGGCAGGAAGGGGGAGGGGAGGGATTGAACAGCTGCATGGTTCTGAATTACCGGCTGAGCTTAAACCACAACAGTTCTTTGTTGGGCACGAAGGGTTGAGACAATGACAGATCTGACCAGAATGTGTCTAATTGTATTTGTGATAAGCATTTATTGCTTTGGGTTAATAGTCACTTGTCACAATGCTTATTTATTGGCTCTCAAAGTTGTTGCTCTTGATCTCACAGTTTCATCATGTCATACCTTACTTACAGCAGGTATCTTCTGTTTTAGTGTTTATAGGCTGGGGTCCTTGGGCTAAGGTTCTTGTTTCATTGCACTTTATGGCAATGACTTGTAATACAATAGAATCATTCATCATGAAACTGATCTGGTTTGCGTTCACAGTGTGGTCATCACCTTTATACTTTGGGAGGTATATAACAGAAGTGTTTAGCAATTACACATCTTTTTTTTCCTGCTGGGGTGGTCAGCCTATGAAGGAGACATTCCCTTACGTTCTCAGCTCCCCCATCAGACTATTTACAGGATCATTTGATAGTTCTGAAGGTTTTGAATGGCTTTTGGGTATCCTTTAGACCTGCCTACTGATTGTGATGGAGATCACCATGTTGGCATGCATATAGAGTGTATTTCACCCATGACCATTTTGTCTGATTTCAAAAGTTAAGTAGAGTCGGGTTTGGGTCTAGGGTTAGATGACAATATAGAAGGACCACCAAGAAATTTTCCCCAGAGCTGGATAGTCATGAGTGGCAGGGGGTGTGGGACAGTATGAGCAAGTATCTAGCCCACTGGGCCCCTTCAGTGCTTTGGAAGCGTTGGAGATGGCAGGCAGCTGTATGGAGTCCTCAACAACAAGTTGCAGAAGCTGCTGAAGGGGAGGTGGATTATTTTGAGCCTGGTGGGCCCAAGACACCTCAGGTCATCAAGGCAGAAATGCAACATACAGATGGACTCATGATCAAGAGGTGGACTTAACAATGGACACTATTGCCCAGGTTATTCATGAGTGTGAAACATGTGCTGCAATTAAGCAAGCCAAGTCGTTAAAGCCTCTTTGGCAAGGAGGATGATGGCTGAAGTACAAATATGGGGAGGCCTGGCAGATTAACTGCACCACACTCTTTCTCCTGCTCTAAAAGACTGTTACAAGAGATGGAGCCTGACATCATGGACCAGATGGACTCGGCAGCTTTATAGGAATTGATTCATGCACTAAGGAATGATATCTCTCTCTCTCTCTCTCTCTCTCTGTGGATGCATATATATGAGATAAGAGTGATGATATATTAAAAATGTGGGATCTGAGCATAACGTGAATGGTATGGAGTAAGGGGTGGATAATACACTATTGAATTATCATGGCAAGTTAAGGTACTAGTGTGAAAAGTTCTGGTCTTTTTTTAGTAGATTTAATATGGAATTTCCTGTATATTAGAAATATCAAAAGCTTTTTCATATGCATTAGAAATAGCTCTGTTCTGCATAAGCCACGGTGCAGCTCTTGAATGTAATAAAAGTCAGTTCTTCCTCTTACTGTATTGGTCCACCTGGAGATTTATCAAAAAAATTAAAGATCTTAGGAGACTTTTTCTATTAGGAAGGGGGTGCATAATGATTTATTTATTTTTTTTTTTTTAAGAGTCTTACCTGATTAATATTATGTTAATATAATTTTTATAGCTTCTTGTTTAAATTGCGTATTATGCTTCCTATTTTTATTTTTTCCCCTCCTTTATAACTGCAGGCACTGTGAGAAGGTTGCCAGGTATGCATAAGTAGCTGCAACCTAATCATGTACAGCTTAATGAATCTAATGAAACAGTGTGATTAAGTTCAGGTTAAATATATCTTATCTATCATCAGCCTTTCTGCCCTATAAACTTTAAAACCACAAATTTCTATTTTATAGTGAGTTGTTACCTGGTTACTGATTTTAGGGTTCTGTACTTTTTGAGTCTTAATTTAAGTTGTAATTCTTAGTTCAGTTGTTTAGTTGCAAGTCCTTGAGGCAAGAGGTGTGGGTTGGGATTATTTATAGCCTACATGATTAGATTTACCTGTAACTGTAAAATAAGATCCTTCTTACAAATATGATTTTATTTCAGAAAAGACTGAACTAAGGGTCATGCATGTAAACAGGCTTTTAGACGATGAAAGAATAGATATAAGCAAGAAGTAAAAGAATAAAATAGGGGGGTTATGCTTTAAAGTAGAGTTGATCAATATTTTTCCATGATGGGAAAAACCTGATTCAAGCTTATTATAAAACATTTTATGCAGCCTTATGGCAAGCCTATCTGACTTTGAGTTCATCTTTGACCTGCAGTGTTAGCTACCTAAAACCTGTCTAGGAGAAGGGCACATGCTTAAAAAACAACCCTAACCAATGAACCTAACAAAACCAAGCAAAACCAAAACCTAACACAGAGAAATAAATAAACAAACACAAACCCGCAACCTGCAACCTCTTCTTAGTTGGTTAAAAGTATAATTTTAAAATGTTTTAATTTAAATTCTGATTTTCCTGACTTTGTGTTATAGCCCAGAAGAAATAAGAAAAGGTTTGAAAATATCAGCTCGCTTTCTTTAGAAAAGTAAAAAATTTTGTTTCTTTTAGGATTTAATTTTAATTAAAAATTTAATAAGAAATTTTACTAATGACAAGAGATACTTGGTTTAGCTCTTTATGGGTAATAGTTTTCTGCCTAAAGATGTTCACATATGCAGTTTTCTTTTTTGCCTTTTTTTTTTTTCTGATGAAAAGACATACATATC
>NDXB01001229.1:6369-22340 GCA_002631895.1 Agapornis roseicollis | reverse complement strand
TTTTTTTTTTTTTTTTTTTTTTTATTGAACTAGATCTAGTCCTTCAATTTATTTCCTTGTGTCAATTTTTTAATATTAATTGATAACTTAGCTATAGAGATTTTGGAAAGATTATTTTGAAAGAACGTGAAAAGTGTAATAAGGTTTAAGGTTTTATTGAAGTTAAAATTTTTTTTCAATGATATTTATGCCTAAATTATTCATAGAAGACCATAATGAATGAATAATTCAAGCTACGTTTTTAATTAGATGATAAAATCTTCTGCAGCAACTTATCATTGTGTTAATGATCTAGAATCAGATCAAATTTTGAGTTTGAAAAGCAAAAACCTTCTACTCAAAGTCGAATTAGCAGACAATTATTAAACTTGTAATTAAACTGCTATCAATACTGTTTATATCCACAAACATACAGTGTATTGTAATATATAAAGCTTATAAAATGGCAATAAAATGGACTCCAAATAATGAGATTTTTAATGAAAATACAGTGCCATTTATAAGCTGTTACTAGCATTGGAAAAAAAATGAGCCATGAATAATAGGCTTTTGATTCCTAACATTAAGGGCTAATGGAATGCTGTATATTGGAACACAATAACCATTGCTTGTTTCTATTAATAAACATCTTTAAGTTCTCACAAGAAAAAAAAAATACCTGTGTATCTTGGTCCTTATGTTAGGTATTAGAATTAAAAATCATTATTAAATCTTTAAAAAAAGAAGGCATGAATTAAAAAGCACTTGAAAATTCTTCTGCAAAATCGCCTTGCTCATGGAATGGTCTATGAAATATGGTAGATATTTGTCTGACTCTTTCCTGTTCCCTTTAACACTGAGTATTATTGCATCATCTTGAGAAGGTATGTCCCAGGTTGTAATAATTGTACTACAAAGTTCTATCTAACATCGAGGCTGTTTCCTTCAAATTAAACTAAAGAATATTTTGCCTCTTGCTAGCATGGAAAGAAAAGAACAATATTTTTTTCTTCTATATTAGGATTTTTGGTTGATTGGCTGTATTTTTTGGGGGGGGTGTTTTTTTATTGTTGTTTTTGTGTAATAAAGACTGTTATGTCTCATTTCCCTTTATGTTAAACAGAAATTTTTAAGTTTTCATTTTCTTGCCCTGATGTCACTTTATTTCCTTTATCAGTGTGAGTCCTGATCTCGTGTGCAGGAAAGGATGGTTGTCAACTGGGGCTGCAGTTTATCTCAGCTGCTTTGACAAAATACAAACATTTGAGATGCACCTGGGTTGTTTTCAATTTTTTGGCTATTTTAAAGGAACATGTGTTCTTATCTAGTTTCATTTTCTACTTAGTGCATGATAAGATATTTTCTGATTTACCTTTTTTTTTGGGGGGGGGGATGGTGGTGGTGTGCTAAATAATACAAGGAATTTAATTGCATAGGGTAGTGAACAAATAAAACACAAAACTTTCCTTATGAATTATCATGTTGCTATTGTGTATATGTTGAGGGAATTATCAAATAATGTAATGAAAATAATTACTGTTTGTTTCTGTATAAATAGCTCAGAATAAACAAGTTGCAGTATTTCAGAAAAACAGATTCTCTGAAGGTGAAGTGCTTAAATACCTTCCACTAGTTGAGAACTGCTCTTCAGACAGCAGTTGTAGTTATTTCAAGATCTTGTTGAAAGCATGGATAGAGGAGGAAAAATTTGCAGACAGAGTTTTATGGACATTTCTACTGCATACCTCTTGGACCGTTTTCAATTTAACACTTGCTGCTGAATTGGAGCCTGACACTGCTAACATAGATGATCAGGGGACTGGAGCACCTCCCATATGAAGACAGGCTGAGAAAGTTGGGGCTGCTCAGCCTGGAGAAGAGAAGGCTGCGTGGAGACCTCATAGAAGCCTTCCAGTATCTGAAACAGGGCTATAGGGGTTTGGGGAGGGATTCTTCATTAGGGACTGTAGTGACAGGACAAGGGGTAACAGGTTCAAACTTAAACAGAGGAAGTTTAGATTGGATATAAAGAAGAAGTTCTTTCCTTTGAGGGTGGTGAAGCACTGGAATGGGTTGTCCACGGAAGCTGTGAATGCTCCATCCCTGGCAGTGTTCAAGGCCAGGTTGGATGAAGCCTTGGGTGGCATGGGTAAGTGTGAAAATCTTAAAAAAAAGTAATAAAATTGTGCTAGGGATACAGAAAGATAGACATTAATATTTAATGGTCTAAGTTGTGGTGATAAGATTCCTAAATAATATTTGGTAGGTACAAGCAGACATTCAGCGAAGTGAAGTTTAGTTGCAAGAGCTGCTCTTCAGGCATGAGTTTAAAGATTCCTGAGGCTGCCAAGTTACTGGGAAATAAAAGTGACAAAAAAAAAATGGTGTCATATGTGAATTTGAGAATCCTACTTGTAAGGAGTAGTGGGAAGAAAACATAAAGTAAAATTAGGTAGCTGAGAAATTTACCAAACTTTATTTGCTCTGTTTTGTTATATGGAAAAGAAATGAAAACAAAACTGTGCAGAAATCCAGTAACTTCTCATAGTCGTCTTTTCACAGATGGCTCAGAGAAAACACAAACACAAACTCTTAGTTCCTACTCAAGTCCTGTTTAGGAATCTAGATTTTATTATTCTCTTTTGCAAATAAATCTTTATTTTGATTGGAATCTTTCAGCATGAATAACTACAATAGAGTGCCTGTACATGACACAGGTTTATTCTAATTCTCTCCTGCTTCAACCACTGAATCAGATCATATTTGGTAATAATTTTGCATATTAAGCACATATTCTTTCTTTTCCTGCTGCCATCCTTTTTTTAGATGAAAGTGAGTATCAAATAAACTATGCATAATTAAAGGAAAAATAACTACTTATGCTGGTATTAATTTTCAGAAATGATAACCATCCAGTTTCTAAATTGAAGCCTCAAAATATATCCCACAGAACTTGTAGCTCTTTCTCCTTTGATCATATTTATTCTGTGTCTTATGGAAGTTCTGTTTAACAATGGTAATATTTTTCAGATCTTCTGAACAGTTTTGTTCCAAGAAATGATCTAACTCTTTAGTGTCTCTAATGTTTTGTCTGTTTTCCCGTTACAAAGCTCTTCATAATTATGAAGGAATGTAGCACCTTAAGTGTTTGACTATCTGTTTTTTAGGATGAGTCTCTTATTTCAAAACGCCTATTGAAATGTTTTCAGTAAAGGTATCTCTGTCAGGAATGTACACACATAGAGCGCTCTATACAAGCACACATGTATTTTGAAAAAAAATTCTTACATATCTTCTTAGAACCCTAGAAGGATTTACAGTTTCACATTTGTCTCCTCTGGTTATCAAATATTCATGTAAGTCGTAGTTCTAAGTAAAAAGAAAATTAAAGAATCAGGTACTTTCCCATAGCTTCAGAAGTCCAGGATATTTTATTGTATTTATAAAAAGGCCGGCATCCCAAAAAAGTGTACAGTGTATTTAGCAGCAAGATGAGAAAACGGCACAATTTACACCAGGCATTTTATGGTGTAAACCTACTGAATTTTTTAAGAATACATAATAAATCAGGTTGCCAACATAACATGAACAGGAACCTGAGAACTCGTGCTGGCTTAAATGTATCTATTTGGCTTCAGGACTTAAGTAAATTGAATCCTCAAAAGAAAATGAAAAAAAGGGGGAGGAAAGAGACACCCTCTATGCCTAAAATTATCTCTTTCTTAACTGATCTCTAAATTTTAGAGAATTCTCTAGATAACACTAACAGTTAGATAAGATGCTGCACATCTGACAGTTGTAAAAACATCATTAGTTATATAATAAATGTAAGTTTCAATGCAAGCTGAAAAGTAACACTTTTCTTTGCAAGAAGGATATTAGAATTACCTTACCCACAAAATGCTTTGCCTCATAGTTTTATTCATTCTTATGATTCTACTTTTCTAATAGAAATATTTCAGATTAATGACACACAATGTGTTTAATTGCTTCAGCTCTAAATTGTCTTCTGGCTTTTAAATATTATTTGCATCCCTAAATTTAATTTGCAGCCCACATTTTCTAGGTAGTGTATGGTAAAACAGATGCAAAGCAATCATCAAGTCAGGATATTCATTCCATTTTATAAACTCACTGTTAGGGTAGAACTAGGAAAAGATCTATTATTTCAGTGGTATCTCACTAGAAGCATCCCATCACTAGAGGAAAGGTTTTACTTTGTATAGTGCTCATTTTAGGTTACCTTTGATGTGCTCTGAGTTTACTACAGCCTTAATCTTCTGACAGCTTTCTCTCTGTCACTACTCAAAATGGTTACTCCATCTCATAACGACTGGCAATTTTGTGCAGACTTTGCAGATGAAAGCAAACATCTTTGCTTTGGAAGCAAAAGAAATAGTTTTTCAAATATTGCCCAGAACTTGTGATGTATACAGTGTTGGTTTTGTCTGATAGTGTAGTATGAGAGTTAGTGAAGCTGAAAGAAGACCTAAGGAATATGTGGAAATGGTCTGTTTGAAGCATCTGTGAGGTCACTGGGAGAGATTTCACATAATAAATCTTGAGCAATGGGATAACTGTAAAATGATAGCTGGTGCTGAGGGAGGAAATAAAGCTGTCTAAATAAGTGTTAAAAAGAGTCAGTTAAATTAATTATTTGTATCGAGGTACTGGCAAATGGCTAGCTGTGAGTTTAGGAAGTTTTGTCCTTAAATAGAAAATTACAGAGGGGTTCACATTATGAGTTTCTGGGGTTATAACTGGAAATAAGAACCTGTCTATGGATGTAGACTTAACACATTTTATGAACTCAAATACTGCTTCTGGCTTGTGTTTCATTCATTCTTTGGAATTTAGATCATGCTGTTTGGAATGGTTGAAGTTACAGAATAATTTCTTACACACACACTAACGTGGCCAACACACTAACATGATTAAGTACTTAGCATAATGCATTAGGTTGCCCTAGCTAGCTGGAGTTTTGTTGAACAATATAATCACTCTTCTGGCATTATAAGGTTTTGGTTAAGATTATAGGGTTATGCTTTGTGGACTTTTTTTCCACACATTCAGTCTGTTGACATTTTTCCTTCTATCCAGATCTGCCTTCCTCTCCTACACAGTCTTCTAGTGCTCCCATCAGTGCTAACTGCGGATAACTAGAATTAGCTATGCCATGAAGCCACAGTGGACACTGAAATACAGCAATAAACAAGCCTTTAATGATTGTTGCTACCTCAGAGGATGTAGATTGAACAGGATGGGGAAATCTGAAGAGACCTGATATATCAGCTGTGTCAATAAAGAATTAGATAATAATATATAATTGGTAGGAACAGAAGTAAATCACTATATTGTGATGTTGCAGAGGAAGAAATATGCAGCTGAGGAGACTCAGAGAAAACCGAGGTTTAAAAAAAAATAATAACAAATAAAGTGCTATTATTATGTAGTGACTTAGAAAATATGAAATGGATTGGATGTTTGCCCTAAGTACCCTGTAAGGGATTGTTAGGGAGAAACCAGCAGTGCTTCCAATAAGCAATACAATCTATAAATTCATGGTAATAGAATCAGTGCACAGACAACATGGCTGGAAGGAATGGTGATAGAAAGGAAAGTATACCAAAGCTTGTAATCTTGCCTTCAGGCTCTCACATGAACTATATCACCTAATGGTACTCTGAGACCTTAAAAATTGTAGCAAACAAAACTGAAAGATGTGATTTTGTTAAAAACACTAACTAAATATTGGAAAGGTTAGATGAGTGGGGAAAATAATGACTGCTGAGTTCTGAGCTGGTCAAATCCATTTATTTTTGTTATTTCAATCTACAGAGCAATTTTCCTGAATAGGTGGTACTAATGCCTCTGGTTTTTTTTCACAGAAGATAAGCATTGTCATTTGTTTTCTTATAAAATGCATAATAAAATCATGGTAACAAAATGTTTTTCTGAGATCATCTTAAAAATGTACAAAAAATATAAAAATGCATAGGCCTTTGTAACAGTTTAACAGAGGAAAGTGTTTGATTTACACCACTCCAGCACAGAAAGATACAGGGGAACTCATTTATTTTGCTCCTGGCTCAGCAGGGGTGAAATACAACTAAAGTACAAGATATTCATTAAATTAATTTCTTCTGGCAATTTAGTGTGTCTTTCAGCCTGTGTAATTTGTATCACTCCTTCAGTATGGCAATGAGTATAATGTGTAAAGGCATTTGAAATATCTTTATTTACTGTATGTGTTAATTACAGTTAATTTATGTAATATGTATAGTTTCTGTCATAAATGTAATATCGTGCCCTGGCAGGCAAAGAAGTAACTAGGAGGTTATGTTGCTATTTTGTTATTGTGGCTTTCTCTGCTATTGCTTCTTCTGTAATTAGAAAAGGTCCAAGCTTATAGGAGAGGAAAATGTGGCATCCAAGTGGGTTTTGTGTGCTTTAGGTGACTAAAAGTCATTGGCAGAAAGGAGAAGTGTGAAAATCATCTCTGCAGAAAAAAATAACTGGCTTAATGTCTCCTTTTCCTTTGTTGATTTACTCAAAGAAACTATTTTTAATAACGTCTTATTCATTATACAACTGGCATTTTAGAGTGAACAAATTTCAGGCTGTGATTAGTCTATTTGCTCACTGGGATTTAAAAGTTTCATTCTGTCTTCCAATACACTACAACAGTTTTAATTTTATTTTATTTTTTCCCCCGATATTGTACTATTTTTCTTGTTGAAAGAAAATCCTCAAATTGCAGACTCTGTGGCCATTTGACAATAGGGACTGGTACTATTTCAGTGTTTTCAGCCATTTTATGGAAGCCACAAATATTCTTGAATATTCAGGTCCCTAGTTAGTTGTGATAAAAGGCAAGCTACCGTGACTTAACAAACAACACTCATTACAAATGTGTGAATCCCATATATTAATCTCAGGAAGTAGAGTTTTTGCAAAAGATCATTTTCTTTCTTAACATATCCTTATAATCTCTAATTGTGTATCTCTTACAGGATTTGTGGTTTGGGTCAGCAACAATTACTTTGGAACTGAAACCAGCTCAAGCAACCTTTCATGAAAGGAAACCCTTCTTTTGACCATTCCCATCTTTTACTCGTTTGAGAATTACACAGCAGGAGCACAGAACTCATCATATCACCTTAGGAAATTTATTCATAAGAAAGTCCAAAAACCTTGGTTTATTTTAAGGGCCTGAATAACTTGAAGACATGTTTTGTATAAATTCAGTAAGGCCACCTTAACAAAGACCCTGTATTTTATCTTTGTTTTGCTTCAGTAGTGTTCACTGAAGTAGTGTTTCATGGCTCAGTTTTAAAAAAAAAGAATGTCAGAATAATTTTCCCTTGTAAAAGGGGAAATTGTTTCACTTCTACTTTCCATCTATGTTTCCACTATAAAATAGGTATTAATTTGTATAATGATTAGTTACTAGTGCAAAATAATTATTTGCGGACTGTTGTATGTAAAACTGGACTTGATTGTATCTTTGTAAACAAAAGGGGTGGTTTTCTTCAAACATGGTCTTGTCTCAGGGGCATTTCTTTTTGATTAACTTATTCTTCACATAGATAATCTAGACATGAATACCTTACTGTTTCTCTGAGGACGTTGCCAACATCTGTTTCTTCTTTAAAGCGGCAATAAGCATCAACATATCTAATGTATGTCTAGTTTTAGCACATCAATACATTGATCTTTCTCTTCTAAATAGTTCTAACAATTCAACTGTTTAATTATTCTGACTCTATGACTAAAAAAAATTTAAAGAAATCAACAAAACCCAAAACAAAAATCACATGCAACACAAAAAAAGAACATGTATTTTGTTTCAGGGGAAAAATGAGGCTAGAGAAAGGCAGACAAATATTGAAAATAGAAAGAAGTAAAAAAATAGGTAATCATGGCATGTAGTATTTGGGATGAACAGCTCCACAAGTCATAACTCAAAGCACAGGTACAAAAAGTGCTTCCAGGCTAAAATCTAAAGAGATTCAGGGTGAACAATGGGGAACATACTATCATGTCTGCACATATGAGGAGTTTTAGAGGGAATTTCCTTTTTGTTTGCTTGGTTGTCTTTGATTTTTTCCCTAAAGTGTGATATAAGAAAAACAAGAAGAAAAACTGGTGTTTCAAGAAGTGTTTACCTAGTCCTGTAACATCACACACATGCTCGAGTTTATGTCCATAGGGCAGAAATTAAAATTTCATTTCAAATAAAACATTCTTTGTCTTTGCCAAAACTGAAACAATTAAAAACTGTTGAAATGTCATCTTTGTAGGTGTTTAGGTACCCTGGGTTAATAACTCTGAAACAAACTTCCTTTCTCTCCAAAAAATTATTTAAAATATTAACCCTCAAAATTAATGGTAGTAGTTAACTGTCAGTGTAAGCCATATGAATCACAATTATTCTGAAATGTTTTGGCCTAAACAGTTAGAAATCGGAAGATGTTGCTTAAATGATATACAAATAGTATTTCATTAGAAACAGAATTTTCTTGCTACTCAGATCTGAATAGTAATGTTACAGATTTGTAGAGAAAGTCAAAGACAAACAGAACTCCATTTCAATGGGAAATTTAATTATATGATTCTTTCATCTATTTTTTTATGTTTAATAAACAAACAAAATATTAATTATACATCTATAAGAATTAGTTTTATATATGTATGATAATTTAAATATAACAGGAAAGGATTCTCTAGGTATTTCAAATAAAAGAGACTACGGCAATGTGGGCCCTCTCTGGAAGCTATCAGGAGAAATGGCTACCCTGAATCTGTAGAAGGCTGATGAAATCCATTTACAGGTCCTGAAGGAGCTGGCAAATGAAGTGGCTAAGCCACTGTCTATCATATTTGAAAAATCATGGCAGTCAGGTGAAGTTCCCGATGACTGGAAAAAGGGTAATATAATCCCTATTTTCAAGAAGGGGAAAAAGGATGACATGACCCAGGGAACTGCAAACCGTTAGGGACTGTGGGTATATGACAAGGCAGAACAAGTTAAATCTTAAACGGGAAGTTTAGATTGGATATAATGGGGAAGTTCTTTACTGTGAGGAGACACTGGAATGGGCTGCCAAAGGAATTTTTGCATGCTTCATCCCTAGTGGTGTTCAAAGCCAGGTTGGACAGAGTCTTGGGTGAGATGGTTTAGCGTGTAGTGTCCCTGCCTATGGCATGAGGGTTGGAACCAGATAATCTTAAGGTCCTTTCTAATCCTAACCATTCTATGATTCTATAATTATGAACGTTGAAGACTGTGTACTGGTTATTAACACCGAAAAACTCTTGGAAAATTGATACTGCAATGTTTATATTACAGTTTGAATGCAATGTACTACCTCTTAAAACATGAGGGCAAACAATAAACAATGAAATAAAATCAGTTACTACATATGTGTTCATTAAATGAGTATATATTAGTCCAGTTACCAATGAAGCAAAGGGCCAAACAAAAATTATAAGTGATCATGAAATTTGTTGTTTTGTGTATTAAAGGATGTACACAAGGTCTCCAAATTAAAAACTCATCCTTGTGTTTTCTAACTGTTCAGTTTTCATTTTCAGTCTTTGCAATACAATTACAATTCTGTTGCGTGGTGGTAATATTTAACGTTATTTATACATTTTATTTTTCTCTTTTAATATGCCTTACTTTTGGAAGTTCCTGTTAATTATGCTGGGTTTAGAAGAGTCATATTGGATAAACATTTTTTTCAAGTTCAAAAGGGAAAGTTCTGTATCTTGTAATTTTTTAGTTTAATTATTCCATGAGACCCAAATACAGTGCAGCAAATGTGAAAAAAATGCATGTTTGCACAATTTCCCTTTGATTAGGTCACATCTCTTGAAATGCTCTAAAGCAGTTTGGTCTAACACTAACTTCTCATAGTATCCCATAACAAAGCTGACTGACTGATAAGGAAGAAAGGATAAGGCCACATCAAACTGACACTGGAATATGAAGTAATAATATAAGTTATACTAGTTTGTGACAGAAATTTAATTCACATTAATTCTAATGAGCATTAATTCAATTTTTTATAATTGTTTTCACAAATTTTGAGTTTTGTGATACCAAATTAGTTCTGTTTGATTGGGTAAATGCCTGACCAAGTTAACTGTTGGCATGTTGAAGATGTCATGCTGTCACAACCTTTCTTGTTATTATCAGTGGTTATTCATAGTTAATATAATGGAAAACACCTATAGATAAAAGGTATGTAAAGTTAAACTTTGTCCTTAGTCTAAAAAAAGAAACCTTAAAGTAGCAAATATTTTCCCTATATGAGACTACCATCTTTGGGAATTCTCAGGTTTTACAGATGGTTGGGACCCCATGCTGGAACAGCAGAAGGAATGGCAGACACAAAGTGTGATCTGAAAACACCCTCCATTCCTTACCTTGCTGAAATGCTTGAGGAGAAAAGGTAGCAAAATCAAGACAAGCTGAACCCGGGAAGAAAGAAGGGTGGGAGGAAGGTTTTAGATTTGCTCTTATTTCTTATTGTCTTACTCTCTTATTAATTTGCAATATATTAAACTAATTTCTCTGAGTCAAGTCTGTTTTTTCTGCAACATTAATAGATGAGTGATCTCACTGTCTTTGTCTTGGCCCATGAGCTTTTTGTTGTACTTTTTCCCCCCTGTCTTCTTGACAAGCTGGAATGATAAACTGACTTGATGGGCATTTGGTAGTCAGACAAAGTCAACTCACTTCACAAGGGAAAATCATTTAGGCTGGAAATCTGAAGACTCAAAGTTTGAGTAACATAAACATTTTATATTGTCCTGCAGTCATATTTCCTCTCATCTTGTGATGAGGGTTTAAAGACCAGAATATGCATCAAAATCTCTTCCTGCTCTCAGGGAGACTATCTCAGCTTTAGTAACTGTTCAGGGTAAAAAAATCACAAGAAAGCTACTATGTAATATTACTCAAAAGGGTATGAGGAGTAAAAAGTCTATAAACTGCTTAGCAATGGAAATGGCATGACCTTTTTGTTCCAAATTCTGTCTGGTTCATGAGCCTCTCATTGTAAAAGTCTATGAAAATCTTCACAGAGTATATGCTCTAGAGCAACTATATTCTTTTTTTTTCCCCTCTGTGGTTTCTGATTTTTTTTTTTTTTTTGGTTTTTTTTCCCACTGGCAACAATGATATTTGACTTTTCCTGTATCTACTGTTCCTCTCACCTGTACTGTCTAAATTCTGGAAAATATAAGACAATGTCTGTCATGTGTCACTACCTTTAACACACACACACGCACGCACATTTTCATTGTTCTGATCTTTTTTTTCCCTAATACATCAAAAATAGGCACTTTTTCTTTTTTTTTTTTTTTTCAGAGTAAGAATCAATTATTTATTGACTATAACATAGTGTACATGACTGTTCGATGCTGTCATGTTAGGGCTCAGGTAGTTCATGGCTTAGTGCAGGAAATAAAGACACTTGTCCTCAACATAAGAAGGATATGGAACTGTCGGAGCAAGTACAGAGGAGGGCCACAAGAATGATCAATGTGCTGGAGCACCTGTATGAAAACAGGCTGAGAAAGTTGGGTCTGTTCAGGTCAGGTATAAAGGAGTTCTTTACTGTGAGGGTGGTAAGCCACTGGAACAGGTTGCCTAAAGAAGTCCAGAGGATGGCCACGAGGATTATCAGAGGGCTGGAGCACTGCTCCAGACCTATGCTGAGAAAAGACAGGTTGTGAAATTTGGGGCAGTTCAGCCTGGGAAAAAAAAAGCTGTGAGGAGACCTCATAGCAGCCTTCCAGTATCTGAAGGGATCCTATAGGGTTGCTGGTTAGGGACTCTTCACTAGGGACTGTAGCAACAGGACAACGTGTAACTGGTTATAACTTAAACAAGGGAAGTTTAGATTGGATATAAGGACAAGTTCTTTACTGTGAGGGTAGTGAGACACTGGAATGGGTTTCCAGGGAGGTTGTGAATGCTTCATCCCTGGAAGTGTTAAAGGCCAGGGTGGACGAAGCCTTGGGTGACAAGTTTTAGTGTGAGGTGACCCTGTTGATGGCAGGGGGCTTCAAGCTAGATGATCTTAAGGTCCTTTCAAACTCTAACTATTCTATGAACTGGCTGGATGGCCGCACACAAAGAGTTGTGGTCAATGGCTCAGTGTTCTGCTGGAGAGCAGTGATGAGTGGTGTCCCTCAGGGATCAGTGGTGGGACCAGTCTTGTTTAACATCTTTGCTGGTGACATGGACAGTGGGATTGAGTGCGTCCTCAGCAAGTTTGCCAATGACACCAAGCTGTGTGGTTCGGTGGATATGCTGGAGGGAAGGAATGCCATCCAGAGGGACCTTGACACGCTTGTGAGGTGGGCTGATGCCAACCTCATGAAGTTTAACCATGCCAAGTGCAAGGTCCTACACCTGGGTGGGAGCAATCCCAGGCACAGCTACAGGTTGGGCAAAGAGGAGATTCAGAGCAGTCCTGTGGAGAAGGACTTGGGGGTGGTGATCGATGAGAAAATGAACATGAGCCGACTGCAGTGTGCGTTTGCAGCCCAGAAAGCCAACCGTATGCTGGGCTGCATCAAAAGGACCATTACCAGAAGTATGAAGGAGGTGATCCTTCCCCTCTACTCTGCTCTCATGGAGTTTTGTGTGCAGTTTTGGTGTCCCCAATATAAAAAGGGCATGGAACTGTTGAACAAGTCCAGAGGATGGCCACGAAGATGATCGGGGGACTGGAGCATCTCCCATACAAAGGCAGTCTGAGAAAGTTGGGACTGTTTAGCCTGGAGAAGAGAAGTCTGCATGGAGACCTCCTAGCAGCCTTCCAGTATCTGACGTGGGGCTATAGGGATGCTGGGGAGGGACTCTTCCTTAGGGACTGTGTTGGAACTAGATGATCTTAAGGTCCTTTCCAACCCTAATTATTCTATGATTCTATGATTCTCTTATTCATAATGTGCTTATTAGTGAAGCTTCACTCATGATTTTATTCATTTCTAAGAGCTTGGAATGATCATGATTATTTTTATTGAGAAGTAGTTTCTTGTATCCAGAAATTAATTAGTTTGTGAAAGCACTTATTCAGGTATTCTGGAATCAAGCTCTTTGCTGTAAAAGACATGCTAACATGTTATCTTACTGCCCTATT
The DNA here is from genome assembly GCA_002631895.1 of Agapornis roseicollis. Lineage (NCBI taxonomy): Eukaryota > Metazoa > Chordata > Aves > Psittaciformes > Psittacidae > Agapornis > Agapornis roseicollis. The sequence continues at coordinate 9,198 of NDXB01001229.1, read as the reverse complement.
ATTAGAGTGCTAAATTAGGATGTGGTACAGAAGTAATATCCACTGACAGAAAGAACTTGCTTGTTCTGCTCCAGGTAAGGTAAGTGTGATGAGTTGATCAGGAATGAAGTTTTGCAGGCTGCTGGCTTTCTGCACTTTGAGAATGGAGAAACAGTGCACTGATGCACTGCTGGTGAAGGTCCAGTCACTGCAGGTGGCATACACAGATTGAAAGGACACTGCCAGTTCCCTAGAAGCTACTGTGTGGTGAGTTGAAGGAAACAGAGTTGTCTAGAAAATGACCAGAACTTCCCCAAAGGCATCATTAACTGAGGCTAACTTACTCTTTCAAACTGTTAGCCATAAATAGCAAATGAGCATCAAAGTGAATAATAACTTAGACCTGTTTGAAGCCTGTTAGGAAAATGGTGCAATATTGATCTACATCAATATTTCAAGTGGTAGTGTGTAGGCGGAGATCAGCCGAAGTCAAGATAGCCCTCAATATGAGTTAAAAATCTTGCTTGCTTTATTGCCTAAGCCTCCTATATTTATACCACACACACTAGTTCACATGCTAGTAATGCAGCTTCCATTGGCTATAAGTGCTTGTCCACGTGCCTATTCTAATATAATAATTGGCTAAGCTGGAATGTCCATGTGTATCTCTGCATCAGCAGGGCTCGGTACTTGCGGTAAGCAGGTGTCTACTTTGATGTCCTGTTGTAGTTCTTCCTCCCTAGCCAGCTGCCTCTTTGTCTTGCAGCCAAGGTCAGTTCGTTAATTTACTCAGCCAGCTCCATGCCTGGGATGTGCAGTCCTTCTGGAATTAATAACTCCACATACCATCCATGTCCGTGCTCAGCCAGCCATTCTTCTACAATAGTGAGACCTTCTTTTATGTTGATATGGCCAATTACATTACACAAGATATACTGAATTTAAGACACTCCCACCACATCAGTCATCCTTGACTATTTATGGCAATAGTTCTGACTGTGGTGTGTTGATTCACCTACACCTTTGGAAAGGTGATAAAACACGTCATTCTGGACGTCATTACCAAGTATGTAAACCAGAAGATCATCAGGAGTAGTCGACATGGATTAACCAAGGGGAAATAATGCTTGACCAATCTGATAGCCTTCTATGATGACATGGTAGGATGGGTCAATGAGGGGAGAGCAGTGGATGTTATCCACCTCAATTTCAGCAAGGCTTTTGACACTGTCTCAATTGACATCCTTGTAGGTAAGCTTAGAAAAGGTGGCTTAGATGAATGGACAGTGAGGTGGATTGAGAAGTGACTGAATGGCAGTGTTCAGAGGGTCATGGTCATAGAATTCAAATCCAGTTGGAGGCCTGAAATCATTGTTGTTCTCCAGGGATCAATACTGGGTCCAGTCATTTTCAAATTGTTTATCAATGGGCTGGATGAGGGGTTTGCTATTGATACTAGGCTGGGATAGTGTCTGATACATCTAAAAGCTGTTCTGCCATTCAGCAGGACCTTGATAGGCTGCAGAATTGGGTGTACAGAAATTTAATGAAGTTCAACAAGAGCAAGTGTAGGGTACTGCACTTGGGAAGGAAGAACCCCGAGTTCAAGTACAGATTAGGGGCTGATCTACTAGGGAGCATTTCAGCTGAGAAGGACCTGGGAGATAAGTTGAATATGAGCAGGCAGTGTGCCTTTGTGGCCAGGAGGGACAATAGTATCCTGGGGTGCATTGGGAGGAGTGTGGCCAGCAGGTCAAGGTTGATAATCCTGTCCCTCTACTTCACCCTAATGAGACACATCTGGAGCATTGTGTCTGCTTCTGGGTTCCCCAGGACAAGAAAGACAAGGAGCTATTGGAGAGGGTCCAGTGGAGGGCCAATAGGATGATCACGGTTTGGAGCATCTCTCTTATGAGAAGAGATTGCAGGAGCTGGGCCTGTTCAGTCTAGAGAAGACTCAGAGGGGATCTCATTAATGCACAAAAATATCTCAAAGGTGGCTGCCAGAAGGATCGTGCTCGACTCTTTCCAGTGGCACCCAACAAGATGAGGAGCAGTGGCCATAAAGTAAAACACAAGAAGTTTCTCCTCAACATGAGAAAGAACTTCTTCACATTGAGGATGGCAGAGCCCTGGAACAGGCTGCCCAGGGAGGTTGTGCAGTCTCCCTCTCTGAAAACATTCAAAACCCATCTGGATGTGTTCCTGTGTAACCGGCTCTAGGTGACCCTGCCTTGGGCAGGCAGTTGGATTAGATGATCTCCAGAGGTCCCTTCCAACCCTAATGATTCTGTGATTCTGTGCTTATTCATTGTTAATCTACATTTCTTCCCATCAAAAAAGCTAGTCTGAGTTCTTTATAAACTGATAGAGCTTTATCGAACTGTGATTTATGATCCAGTTAAATACTGTGTCACTCTTTCCCTATCCATGTAATTCCAACAGAGGACAAAGCATTCAGGCTACAGAGCTTTACTAAAGGATTCTTTATCATAGTAGATTTTTCTCCAGTGAGGAACAGTGTAATCCCCACACTCCTAGTAATTTATTGGTTTATTTGGAAGTTCTGAGAGTAATGGCAAAACACGGGGATTTGTTTTGAAGACCAGTAGATCTTTACGGTGGGGAAAAAGTAATAACTAAAGAGCACAAGTTTAAGGAATGCAGGTTAGCATTAACAGCACAGAACTTTGAAGTACAGTAGGAAAAGAGAAATACATGAAGAAGAACAAAGCATGATGTAGAGAAATTATAAACACATAGAATAAAGAAAATAGTTATAATTTCATATTTTCAGAAACTGAAAACAGAGAGAAAAAAAAAAAAAAACAGCCTGAGTTTAAAATTCTT
>NDXB01001227.1:0-32956 GCA_002631895.1 Agapornis roseicollis | reverse complement strand
ACCGTAGTGTGTCCTACCCCCATCCTGCACCCTGCCCCACCGGAGTGTGTCCTATCCCCATCCTGCACCCTGCCCCACCATAGTGTGTCCTATCCCCATCCTGCACCCTGCCCCACCAGACACCCCAATAAGGACCATGTTCCCAGGGCAGAGCAGAGGCTGGTGCATGGTGAGCACCTACCTTCTGCCAGTCCCCATGGAGCATAGAGAGATGGAGAAGCAGCTTAGAGCCCTCCGAGGGGCATTCCCCTGACAGCACCCACATAGAGCACAGCCTAGGGGTGCCCCACCGCGGTGTGACCCCAGGGTGTCACTGCACACCCTGTGCTCACCTGCTTTAAGATGGAGCAGCTCTTGGAGTCCACGTTGTAGCTGGTGATGGGAGAGCAGAGCCTTGAGCCGGTGCCTGAGGGGTGCCCTGACATGCAGCCCTGCTTCCCACCCATCCAGGCTTTTTCCCTGCCATATCCTTATTATCCTGTGCCTTGTTCCACCCTGAGCGGAGCCGCTCTTACTCACACATCGAAGCGGAGGTTTTGCTTCTCCTCAAAGTAGTAGTCGAGGACGAACTTGCGCACGAAGTCAGGGTTCAGGGTGTTGTCGATCACCTCAGTGCGCCCAAACTGTGGGGAGAGGGGTGAGAGCAGATCCCCCCGGAGCCCTCCCCATCGCTGCTGCCCCGGCAGTAATCCTGGTGCGGGATTAGCGCTGCCGGCACGGCCGCATCATTATCATGGACACGGGAGGGATCATTAGCGGGGATGCGGGGGCCATATGGGCCTGTTTAACCCAGGCAGGGATTAGCCAGGAGCGGGGACACTGGTGGTGGCACAGGGCTGGGAGCCCCCCAGGCACACGGTAGCAGGGTCTGTGCTCACCTCCTTCCACTCGCTGCTGCCTGAGCCCTGCACGAAGAGGACCACCACTGCAGAGAGAGGAGTAGAGCCGTGCCATTGTGCTGTGCCGTGCCGGGCTGGGCCAGTCCATACCCTTCCTGTCCCTGCCACCCACCTGGGTCAGACTTGGAGAAGGTGTCCATGTCCAGCAGGTTCCTGGAGGGACAGAGCCATACATGAGCCACCGTAAGTGCCTCTGCCCAGCCCCACAGCAGCTCCCCATGCCTCCCCCCCACCCCCCATTGACCATGGGATAGCACCACAGCAGAAGGCCACACTGGCACCCTGGGGGGACACACTCGTTCCCACTGTGGGGCTTGGTGGGACAGCAGCACGAGCGAGGAGCAGTGTCCCCAGCGCTGACAATGATTGAACATGACAGAGAACCCATTTAGAAAATGAAACCTTCCCCTGTGCCGCCAGCACCGGCGGAGTGCCCACTGTGGCTAATGGCAGGGCGCAGGACTGGGAAGAAAGGAGACACTTGGAGCAGGGGCTGGGCAGCACGGAGCCCTCCACAGCTGCCAGCAGAGCCATTGATCACTGTCCTTCGCACACTGTGACACTGGAAAGTGCCAGTGGCTGCAAGTGCCTGCGAGCGGCTCTGCCGGGATCCTTCCTGCACACAGGGTGGGCTGGAGCATGGCTGGGGGCTAAGCCATGGCACAAAGGGCACAGCCTCCCCACCCCCCCAGGCTGCCCCAGCAGCCCTGAGCCCTTGCCGGGCTGTGAAGCTGAATCCTGCCCATGCTTTGGGGCATCTCCAGGAGTGAATCCTGGCTCCTGCCTGGAGTTGCCAGGCCCCATAGACCCACAGCCCCACTGCCCAAAGGGTCTGGCAGGGGCAGACTGGAGTTTGCAGGGCATGGGGCTTTATGGGGCAGCCACCAGCATTTCCTGACTCCCTGCACGGTGATGCTGGTGCTGGTCCCCGCGGGCAGGACCCCCGGCTGCGGGCAGCGAGAGCAGCGGTACCTTGCCGGGGCTATATTTAGCCACTGGCACTGCTCAGCAGCCACTGCCTGCCCCATGGACCTAACAGAGCACCGAGCAGCACCTCTCCTATAGCCCCGGTCCCACCACCGTCCAGCGCTGCCCCACTGCTGGCCTCGGCACCTCGCTCGGAGCTGGCAGAATGGGAAGAGCCGGGGAGCTGCCCGCAGCCAGCACCGACCCCCTGCGAGCACCGCGCTGAGCGGGGCCACCGCACACCCCAGCCCCCGGTACGAGCAACGGGTCCCGCCGAGCCGCCGAGCCTGGTGCCGCATCCCACGGGACCCCGCGGCGCGGACGGGACCTGTCCCCACGGGTGCAAACCGAGTGTTCAGCGATGCCCATTGAAGCGAGGGGGATCCGAAGCCCACCCCTTCCATCTCCCGAGACCGGGGAGCACCGGGATGCTGCGGGACAGGGGCACCCCGCGGCGCAGCCCCGTGCGCGGACACCAGCCCCCCGCCCGCCGCCCCGGCCCGCCCTGCTCGCGGCTCACCGGCAGGACACGGTGAGCTCCACCTTGGTACCCGGCACGCTGCCGGTCGCCGGTTCCAGCGCTCCCGGAGACGCCATCCCCGCCCGGGCGCCGCCGCTGCTCCGCGCCGCCTCCTCCCGCGCCGCCGAGGCGGGCGCGCCCGGGGGCGGGCACGGCACAGCCCAGCCCGGCACGGCACGGCACGGCACGGCACGGCACAGAGCCCCTGCCCCGCCGCCAGCACCGCCCCGGGGACCAGCACCCGTGACCGGCCCGACCCGCGACGGCTCAGCCCCCAGCGGGACCCCCCGGCCGGGGCTGCGGACCCAGCTCTGCTCCCCAGCCCGGTCCACCCCCCCTCCCTGCCCTCCTCCCCATCCCATCCCATCCCATCCCATCCCATCCCATCCTCGACCCGCCCGGGGCTCCCTCCCGGTCCCGGCCCGGTGCTATTTCGGTGCCGCGGCTCCCGGAGCGTGGGCCGGGCTATTAATAGCGATCTCCCGCCACCCGAACCCAGACAGGAGGCAGGAGAGGGCACAGCTCGGGGGGTTTACTGGGGGGATTTACAGCAGAGATGGGCCGGAGTTCCCCCGAGCCCCCAGCCCCAGGCAGGGGGAAGCCGGTGGTGGGTGCTGCAGGTGCCTGCACCAAGAAGGGGGGTCCCGGGGCTTGGCCAAGGATGGGTCCCGCCAACCCCGGTTGTTCAGGCACTGGTTCCTGTGCTCAGAGCGTGCTGCTGCCTCTCAGTCCCACACCTCGCACGAACTGCTCAAGGAGGCCCCCGATGGCCCCCGAGGGGCTGGCAGGCACGGCCTTGAGGCCGATGGTGCGGCTGTAGCTGGCCAGGAAGGAGGAACGCACTTCTTCCAGCCTAGACTCGCGGTCGCTCGCTGACACCAGCCTAGGAGAGAGAAGGAGGAGGTCAGCAAGGCCAGCATCCCTCTCCCCATCCCAGCTCTCACTCCCAGTGTGGGGCAGAGGCTGGCAGCAGGGCTGGGGCTCTGTTCACAGCATCAGTAAGAGCTGTGGTGCTCAGCTGGTAACAGTGGCCAAGGCAGCATCAGCTCCAAAAGGCCCCACTAGAGCAGCTGCCTCCATGACTTGTCCAACACAACCCAATGCTCTCCCATGGAGCCTCTCAGCCCCAGGCTCCTGCTCCCCCTTGGTCTCCTCCTTCACCACCACCCCCAGTTTCTCCCATTGCCACCACAGTGCTTCGAGGCCATGGCTCATACAGAAAGTGCTGCCGTCCCCACACTGATGTCAGCCCCTGTCTCAGCTCCCTTGCCTCCTCACTCAACATTGCCAGGTGGAGCCTGGCCACATGTGCTATGTCTGGACAATCACTTCCAACCTATTTCTGGCCATCCCTCACGTCCACTGGCCCCAGCACAGCCAGCAGTGGGGAAGGGGTGATGAGAGGAGGCAGAGAAGGTGACAAAAGCCCTAAGGAGGGTTCCAGCCGTGGAAAGACGAGAGCTGAGCGGTGTTTCACATCTGCTCTCTGCAAACAGGAGGGCTGTGTGCAGAGTAGGGCACGGCTTCCCCCAGGACCTGCTCTCCTCTCCAGCTCATCCATGCATCTGCCTGTGGGCAGGGGGATGAGAGCAGAGGGAAAGAGATTATTCCAGCCAAGGGAGCAGGCAAAAAGCAAGGGTAGGGTTCAGAGGTGGCTGTTCCAAGCACTCCGGTCCTTGCTGCAGCGATGTACCGGTGGTTCCCAGAGAGAACAAGCCATTCCTCAAAGGTCACTCCAAGGGCACAGCGCGAACCTTCCCCATCAAATATTCTCTTTAATCTCTCCAGCGCCTGGGCTGGCTATAAATTGGCACAGCTCATTTGAATGGAAGCGTTAACCACCCACAGCCAACAGCTTCGGTCCGGAAACAGCAGCAAGAGGATCTGGTGGGAGGGCTATAAACAGCAAGCGGTGCCGAGGCAGCCAACCAGGCCGCTGTTTACAGTGCCTGATAATAAAGAGAAGACAGAGGGCAAAGGGAAAAAAAGATAAAATAGAGGCAACACATCTAAACACATTAAAAAGATGCTTCTTTGGCAACCTAATTAGGACGTGGAACTCACAAACCTGCCAGCAGTAAAAATAAGCTGCAGGGAAGCAGGACTTGTTTGCATCCGAGTGGAGTGATCTTAAATGTCACAGGCAGAGGTAAGCGAGGGCGTGCAGCCGCTGGGTCCCGTGGTTTCTGGCTCTCGCACCTCTTTCCAGGGCAGGTTTGATATTTAGGTTTTTAGGTTTCTTTCCTAGAGTGAGACGCTCTGAGGTCAAGGAGCCTGGCACTGCCTGCCACCAAGCCCTGCAGGCTGGCTGCGTTGGGCTTGGAGCAGTTCAAGCAGGGAGGCAGGTCCTGCTTCCCTGCCAAACTCTGCCCTGCTACACTTCCTACCCGCTCGTCTGCAGCTTGGGGTGCAGGATGAGAGGAGGCTGTCAAAGCCCCAGCACAAAGTAAGCCCTGACAAGCCCCACACAAGCACAAGAAGTAGGCTGTGACAAGCGTACCTTCGTGGAGCTGCTGCCAGCTGAGATGTAAAGTGGGAACTTAAATGGAATTTAATTTTCCAAAACCCTCATACTGTGCTGGGCTGTGAAAAACTGGGATAAAGCCCGGAGCCACAATGGGCTCCTGAGCAAACAGCGCTGATGCAGAGCTGAGAGAGAGGAGAGGCCCTGGGTTAAGCTCAACACAACGCGCCTGGGAACATCCCATCCCTTCCACGCAGCGCCTGGTCCAGCACCCACTGAGTGGTGTCCACAGCACCCCACAGATCTAGGGATGAGATTAACAGGGCAGAGCACTTGCAGCACTGCTGCTGTTCCCCTCCCTTTGAAGCTGGCTGTCCCAAACACCACATGTGCCTGTGATCAGGCAGATTCAGAGCTCAACTTCCATTTATGTTTCTCTACCCAATTCCCTATTCTGACGTTAGATCCAGCTCCAAGAGTAGCAACAACTCGCTGGTGATCAGCAGCCACCAAGCACTGCCGGATCCAGGACACAGTAAAGCAGTCACTAATTCAGATGCCCATCCTTCTCCAAACAACTGCAGGAGCAGCTCAGTGTATCCTTAGGAAAGCAGGAGCCCAAATCCCAGCCACGCTATGTCCACATCTCTTGTGACATTTTCCTCTGCCCATTCATGGGTCTTGTATCTTCACCATAACTCGGGGGCAGCTGCTCGGTGGCACAGCCATGTAAGAAGGCAGTCAGCCTGTCCCACAGCAGACGTTGGTTTTCACATCACTTGCTCTCTGCCTCCAAAGCATGTACTTGGATCTCAGTATGGAACTGCCAGGTCTGTCAGCACAGCTCTTGCCCAGCTAACAAGCAGCAGCTCCTCATCTGCCATTACAGTTTCTTGATTGAGACTTTGCAGCCTGAAGGCACAAGCCAAGGTTCTCCTCTAACAGCAATTAAAGCGCATCTCCTGTCTTTCAAGCTTCCACAGAGGTGGCTTTCTATTTGGAGAACATTGCCCCCCAGCCATTTTACGTGGCAGGATGCAGGGTTTCTGCTGCTCTGCACTAGCCACATGCAGCCCCTGCAAATGATGCTGTGCAGTCAGCCAAAACTGGGGCTACAGAAGAAAAGCCCCTCTCTTATTGCAGTGAGGATCTGACCCCAGTGGGGAGATGGAGATGAGCAAGATCCAAAAAGCAAGGAAATCTGGGTTAGCAGTCCTGTCCTGACAAGCATGCATCCTCAATCACGCCCAAATTCAGCCTCTTCAGGGAAGAAAGAAAAGCCTCTTCTTCCTACAGAAAGCAAAGTGCCCCCCAATCATTAGGCAGAGAAAACGGTGGTTTCTTCCCAGTTCAGCATAAGCAAAGAGTGCTCAGCGATGGAATCTGTGGATGGAAAGCGTCAAGGCAGGGAAGACAGGACAGTTTTGTTAACTGCCTCCTTCGAAAGTGCCAGGGAGATCAAGTTCCAGCGCTTGCAGTCAGCCGAGAGAGGGCCCCGAGGAGAAAGATGCTGCGGTTTGAGACACTTACAGGCAAGTGCTCGGGAACTCATCCGGGAAGCTGCAAGGGAGAGAGGCGTCCGCGCTCAGGATTGCCTGCTCCCGAATACTGCCGCACCCCGTCACCATCTGCCAGCTCCCAAAGTCCGTGGAAACGGAAGATCCGGGCAGAGAGGGGTCCCCCGATCTGCGGCAGAGAGAGAGGGACACGGCGCCGTCAGGCAGGTCAGCAGCCACAGCCTTTACCCACCGCTGCTGGCTGACCCCCGGCACCAGGCTGCAACACGCTGGGCTCCGGGCCAGGCCTGTCCTTTGAAAGCCAAGGGAGAGCCAAGCTGGCTTCAGAGCAGCGGGAGCGCATCGGGAGCTGGACGGGACAGGAGCAGCGGGAAGCAGATGGCCATGCAGACTGTGAAACTCGTTAGTGAGATGCAACAGCGCATCCTGCCCTGAATCCCTCGCAGATGGGGACGTCGTGCTCTACAAGGGGCATCCCCCTGTGGCTTGTTGTAGCTGTTAGCACATCCCAGGGCAGAGGCGAGGCCTGATGGAGAATCAAGGTTGTGCTTGGTTAGTGCTGAAAAAGACTTATTGATGCTTGGTCCATTAAAAAGCGGTTCACTCCGGAGGAACTAACACCAGATCTGAACAGAGCCAGTCACTGCTCAAGATGTCCCCAAGGCACCACCCCAGCATCCGCGGATCTTTTCAATCCTGTGTAAAAAGAATGGACTGCACCAGAAATGAGGTGGCGAAACGTCTTTAGGATAGGAAAAATAGCCAAGGGGGGGGGGATAACTGTTTGACGTATATAGCCTCCCACCAGGAAAGCAGGAAGCATGAAATCCTGTAACTGAATCTGAGGAGTCCCTCCAAAATCGCAGAGAGGGCACAATCACTTGTGACAAGCCAGAGCTCCTGGCTTCTGGGGAGCAAGCAATTAGAGAGCCCCGCTGCACAGCAGAGCGTACATAGCTGGAAGCACAGCCTGTGGCAGACCTACTCAATTACACACTCCCGAGATCTTCTGGATAATTCATCTGAGATCTGCTGGGCAGGGAGCAGTGCTCCAGCTCCAGCTCTGCTGGGCCAGGTACTTGCACGCTGTCTTCACAGCTAAGAATAGCAGTGGCGCACTGCAGCTGCTCCCCAAGGGACCAGGAGAGCAGCTACACAGACAGGATCTCCCCCAGCAAGAAGGGCCTCAGAGAGACTGGAAGGGAAGGCTGGGAGGGGAATGCACAGCAGGAGGCCTGTTTGCCATCTCGGTCTAATTCCAAGCCTGCCCTTTAACTGGCCTGATCAATACAGCTGAGTTTGAGAAGTCTGAAACACAGTCCTGAGCTCCTCATCTGTCCTCAGCTTCCCATCGCAGGGCTGATGCTCCTGCAGCTGCAGCTCCAGGGCTCTCTGGAAGTTCAGGCTCTGGAAGGGCATCACAGCAGCAAACAGGAAGAGCAGAGCTTCACCTGCCCTGCAAAGCTCTCATCCTCTGGCTGATGGATGAACAGAGGGGTGAGGTTTAGAGCACTGGGTCAAAGCCCTTCATGCAAGAAGCTGGTTTTCCTGGAGCATGAAATGCCACAGCAAGACCAAGGGTGTTCCCCTGGAAGCAGAACTGCAGCAGATACTGTTAGAAAGACCTTTTGGAGATCTGTCAGCAATAACCTTCCTTTGGGTGCAGGAATTCATAAGGGAAAGGGAGCAGCTGCTCAGTGACTTCTATCCCTCTCCCTGCCTTTGGAAGAGAAAGCCAAGGAACTCAGTGTGAAGGAGGAGAGCAGGCAGAGTGCTCGGGCTCAGAGCATGGTGCTATCCTGGAAGCACAGTGGGAAGACTGCAGGAAGCCAGGGAGAAGCATAGAGGAACACTGCTTCAGTGCAGAGGGAAGAGGAGGATGTCACCTCCTTGACAGTACAGCACAGCCAGAAAGGAGAACCAGGAGTGTAAGAATCTGAGCTAAAGCAGTAAAGAAGGCGATAGGCAACAGGCTCAGGCTAAAAGGAGCCAGGAACATGATTCTGTCAGAAAAGTAATGGTTGCTGAGTAGAGGAGAGGTTTGGGGCCAGGCAGGAACAAAGGTTTTGAAGAGGGTAAGCGGATGGCAGAGGAGGGCTTGGGCTACAGCAAGGATCTCCAAGATCTCCCTCTGACAGAGGCAGTATCAGGAGCCTGCCTGGAAGACTGTGCCCGCATGGCAAGCAAAGACATGATCCAGGGCCCCAGTGAAAATGTGCCTCTGCCCAGTATCATCAGCCACACTGGTCAGATAACTGTGCTAAAGAAGGTGAACAGAAAACAGTTTCCTACTTTGGCCTCAGCTTCCAGCTCCTGGTCACCTTCCATGGTTGTCAGCGAAGATTATATGCATCTCACACCCCCTTCTTGGAAGTGGATCAAATCACCTCTTGAATCCTTTCTTGGACAGGCTGATAAAAGCATCGTGTACCTCCTGCAAGGCTGGCCCTCAGTGGCTCTGGAGCTCTCTAACCAACCCTTCCTGGGGTCCCCAGACCTGTCAAGGCTGTGCAAACTCAGTCAACTTACATCTAACCTGATAGCACTGGAGTGCAGGAGCTCAAGGCAGCCAACTCTGTGCCTCAGCTCCAGGCAGCAGCACATATACCAGTCAATGCATTGAATAAACTGACTGACTCTGCAGTAAGCACAGGTGATGTCTCCTGGCTCAGCTATCTGAGCCAAACCAGCAGAGCAAAGGCTCTGGCAGACTTTCCCCTCTATCCCCAACATGTTCCCATGAGGAAGTGTCACAACCAGAAAGCACCTTCAACAGCCTTGAGAGACAGCAGGGCCAAGGCTGGGTGAGCCAGGCAGGGAAGGCAAGGCATGGGGAAGCCTGTGTTTGCACTGCAAGGGCAGCAGAGCTTCTTAAATGCTGAGCTAGGCTTGAGCCCAAGACCAGATCTCTATCCCAGCGCAATCCAGGCAACACCAGAGGTGAAAGTCTTCTTGTTGTTTCTATCCCTCAAGGCTCCCTGTGAAGTTGTGCTGCAAAGGCCCAAAAAGGGCTTCAGCTGGGGCTGCTCAGACACCAGCACCGGTCCCCAGGCCTGTAAGAACAACATGTCTGCAACACAGTGCAGCCATGGGATGACTCTGGGACCAGGCCAGCAGCCGGATGACCATGGCAAAGCTGACATGGTTAGAGGGGATGAGATACAGCAAGTCTTCAAGTCACTGGCTCTGCCACAGACACCCAATGGCAGACAGAAAAAGAATGAAAGTGAGCTTCACACACCCACCTCTTCAGGTCCACGAGTGGGAAGAAACTCCCTCAAAAGTGCAAGATTAACAAAATTAGACTAGCAAAACAGAGATGAGCTGCAAGCTGTTCCTTCACACAAGGAAGGACCTCTAGCAGGCCATAAACTGGCAACTCCTAGCCTGGAATAGTTCCTTTTAATTAGGTCAGTGCTTCCCATGCAACTTGCTGCATAGAAAAAGAGTATTTCAGAGCACATGGACAGTCGCCTACCAGAGGAGAGCCAATACTGGGGGCAGAGCAGCACTCAGGGATCCTTCCTTTTCCTAATCCATAACTGAGAGGAGTGCCAAGTGCCAACAGCTACGCTCTCATCCTGCCCTGCGCTGCCCCCGCTCACCTGCCACATTTCCACACACCTCGGACTATTTGGGAAGCAGCTCACTTGCCAGCGTATGCTCTGTGCCTCCAAACCAACGTAGGTACCGCAGGCAGACCTGGAGTTAAGGGCAGAGCTTCCTACCTTTGCGTGGGAAGTGTTGGCAAGGAGGACTTGGCAGAGAGCTGTACTGAGAGCCCTGGCTGAATCCCAGGCAGCTATCTACAGGCTGTGTTAGTGCCGTACCAGCCTGAGCAGCCAGTGCTCTGTGAGTACATCCATTTCTCATTGCAGCACAGTCATGTGCCAGCCAGCAAGCCTGTTTTGTCATGCAGGAATTCCAGAAAACATTCCTGTAAACAATTCCTGTCCTGCTTCGGCTGCTATCCCAAGTGGTCTTACCACGGGTACAGCTTTCCATGCCAGGTGGCTGTAAGGAGCGAGGCACAGCGTGCGTGCAGACTTACCACTATCAACACAACACCCAGAGCCAAAGGACAGCAGCTTCTCTGCCCTCTGTGCTCGCTGTGCTCCCTCCAGACCCTCAGCTGAGCCATCTGCAGCCCTTTAAGTAAGGGAGTTCTCTGTGGCTGTTGACCAAAGCAGATCCTGCACGATTTAACTCCTGCAGATCCCGACTCTTCACATCGCTGCACTCTGCGTTTTGTTTAATTAACTTAGCAAAAGCACATTCAACCGAAGATTAGCCAGCTGCTAATCCACATTAGTGCTATGGACACACAGGCCAAATCCCTGACACAGATACAGGGATTTTCTGCAGTGTCATGGGACTATTAGTGTCAACTGCAAACACAGAACATGGTCTGCAAAGCTGCTACCCACTCGCAATTCAATGCGCACTACCCGCCATTCTCGGAGCTCTCTGTTTGCAGAACAAGGAGCACAAATAACCTATGCAGGATCTTCATGCATGTTTACCCTCAGCAGATGTGACCTTACCACCGTGTTGGGATAAGCTAAAAAAACTGCTAGGAATTTGCCTTTGTAATGCTTTGTCTAACAAGAACCGTCCTGGGATTTATGGGTATCCAGGACCTCGGGATCAGAGCAGGACTCCGGCTGGTGAGGTGATGGCAGCAGCAGGCTGCTGACATGGCCCAGTCAGGAGAGGGGCTTGGCTTCCTTTGGGACACCCCAGCTGCCCTCTGGCCTCTGCTCACCCCTCTCTGCTGGTTTGCCTTCCCAATCCCTCTGGATCATCCCTGCCTGCCAGCAGTCGGACTGGGCTGTTCATGTGAACTACCTGGAGGGTGCCTGCTGGCATTTTACAAGCAACCATTCTTCCCCAACTGCTGCTGCAGTGGTTTAAGTGTTTTGTTGCTATGGCCACACAACCAGAAGATTAGGAACTCAAGTACAGTAGTTTCTTCATCTCGAGAGCCTTGGATGTTAACCTGCCAGCAGCACTGTGGAGATAAAGGTATTTTTGGCATCCTGATCTCTGTGCCCCAGCCTTTCCATTCTACTGCCACCATTTCTCAGGGGGTGAAGGGACAGAGTTTAACTCTTCCTTCCATCACAGATGCATTCTTTCTCCTTGCAGAAATGGACTCATCCTTTCCTTTAGGATGGAAAATGGTGGCTGAAGGTGCTGTGATATCCATCGGCTGCATGGAGCTCACCAGGCAAACTCAGACTAACATTGTCTTAGCAGGGAGACTAAAGCCAAGTGGAGTGACATAACCCCTCTCTCTGGAGAAAAACACACCATGGTCAGGCCCCAAAACATGCAAGTCATGTCAGTGTCTGCCTTTAGCTATCAGAGCTGCTAGCAGGGAGGCAGGCAGGGCACAGTCTGACTGATCTGGCAATGGACTAGGAGGCAAAGGAGCACGAAGGTGCGAGAAGACTGGGTTTGAAAGAGAAGCTCAGTTCACCTTGACAATTCCTTCCACTTCCTGCAGGGTCTCTAAGTTTATTCCCTCCAGCCTGCACCTGGAACAGGGCAAACCCAGATGACACCAGAGACTGAGAGCATACAGGGCTGCAGTCCTCACCCAGCACAAGTGCAGCAGGGTAACCATCTTCATGTGCTGCTCATTTCACCCCTTTGCCTTCACCACTGATTCCCTTCCCCCAGCCCCTTGGTTCCAGGCTGCACAAGGGTTTGCTCCCCTTTTTGTCCCCTATTCCCCCATCATGTGCTTTGTTCTAGCCCTGCTATGTTAACAAATTTAACAAGGATTTAGAGTGGACTTGTGCAACCTTGCTGTGCTGAAGGGATTTAAAGGCTTTATACCATGGTAGAGGCTGTAATAAAGGTCAGCAAAAGGTTTATAGTGTAATTCACAGGATATTTCTCTCTTACACTGACAGAATACTGCAACTCCTTCTCAGGAACAGTTAGTTGGCATAAGGAAAAGCCACCCCCAGGAGCTCTGGCCTGGATAAAACAAGCTTCCCCACCATGCTTGCCTGCTGCTTCAAGCCCTGGGGGTGCCAGTTCTGAATTACTGAATACTTGACACCAATGGGCAGTAATCATCCAAGAGCTGACAAACACCTTAGGCAGACACAGCCAGAGGAAAGTACTTGTTGTATTTACCAACACTGAGCCCCTGCAACACCAATCCCGGGGACTGGTGCTCAGCCCCTTCCTGTGCTGCTCCTC
This sequence comes from Agapornis roseicollis, assembly GCA_002631895.1. Classification (NCBI taxonomy): domain Eukaryota; kingdom Metazoa; phylum Chordata; class Aves; order Psittaciformes; family Psittacidae; genus Agapornis; species Agapornis roseicollis. The sequence continues at coordinate 20,374 of NDXB01001227.1, read as the reverse complement.
TGCCTACGCTGTTTCTCCTCTTTGCTCTCACAGAGCAGAGGCAGGCTGCAGCATTATGAGCATCGCTGCAAGCTCACTGCCAGCCCTGCTCTGAACACCCTGTCAGGTCTTTGGAATGGCACGAGACCACACACAGGAATCGTGGCACTACCAGCACAAACAGAAGCAGCCCCAAAGCAAGCTGGTTTCTTTTCTTGAGAGAAAGTATTCTCTTCTTGGGAGACTCGTTTTTTCTTACAAACAATACAGAAGCGGGCCCCACCAACAACTCAACACCATCCTGTTGAACTCTTTCCCTGGGAGAACAGTTGGCATCACAAATGAAACGTGCCAGGCTGATGTTTTTGCTGGAATCAAGAACCTTGGTAAGAAAATCTTATAGATTTGATAAAATCACAGGACGCTTTGTGTTGGAAGGGACCTTAAAGCTCATCCAGTTCCAACCCCTGCAATGGGCACAGACACCTTCCACTAGAGCAGCATTTTCTACGCTTCACTTGTTTGTCATTTGGTTTTCCATGTGTACTAAAATTTGGCTGGTGGCTGTTTCTGAAGGGAATCGCTAGAAAAAGCCTCACTGGAAAACCTGCAGAGACTACACAAGCTTTTGATGCTGTTAACAGCAACCTCTTATCTAAGAGCCTCTTTATCCCCTGTCGGCCTACACACATGGTGTTTGCTCCACAGGCTCTGTTCTTTCTTCCCTCGCCTAGCTCTCTGCTCCACTCTGCCCTACTGCAGCATCAGACTGCAGAAGGGTGCCAGAATATCCTTTGTTATGGCATGAGATTAGGCTCAGGTCCAGGGTCCCCATTCCCTGGCTGCCCAGCAGGAAGACACAGCCTTCTGGGTGGAATCCTTTGCACTGGCACAGCGCTCCCAGCTTGCTCCCAGCAGATTCCACCTCTGCTTGCCAGCAGCACCCAGAGGGTTTTTCCAACCTGCAGTCAGGAAGGCCAGCAGGGGGAAAAGGGGACAGGGCAGATGCAGAGTGAGGTCTGCTCTGTCTGAAAGGCTTCCTCTCCCACACAACACAGCCATTTCAAACCTCTGAGGATGCATCTGACAGAGAAAGCGAGCTCCAAGCATGCAGGATGCAGAGATGCCAGAGCTCGTGGAGTAGAGGCAAGCACTGAAGACAGGCAGAGCAGACACCTAGCTGTTATTGGCACAGTTCCTCACTCCTCTAAACAGGCTGAGGCAGGAGTTACTGTGTTTAATGGCCAGCATTTCATACAGTGCCAGGTTAGAGAGGAAAAGGCCTCCTGATGCCCATTTGTAGATACAAACACATGTGCTCCAGGGTTCTCACAGCCACACAAATGCTGCCCTGTACTCTCCTCAGCAGACACGCATTTTGCTGAGGGATGCTCCACTCCATCCCATCTCACCTGGATCTGGGCACTTCCAGTGGGCTGCTTCCAATCCTCAGGAAGTTATCAGAATGGGTTGATGAGGAGGAGCTGGAGGACTTGACTTCGACCATCCCTGTGGAAGGCAGCCTATCTTCAGGCTGCTGCGCCCTGCTCCAGAGCACAGCTTGTGGTGATGATGCACAGCTCTTCCTCCTGCGGGATAGAGGACTTGGATGAGAACAGTGGCTTTCCCATGCACCCCACCACAGCCTGGCTTTTACCCCAGCAGCTACAAGCTCTTGTTCCCACTGAACCTGCCCTCCTCCCTCCCAGGGAACCATGAGTAAACACTCAGTGAGGGGGTACACTGAGCTCAACCCATCTTAGCCCACTCTTTTATAGATGCCCATCTGCATGACCTGGAAATCAGTGACAGGAGAATGCACCAGCCCACACACATACAGGGATGGCTTTGTTTAGTCTAGCTGCAAAAATGCCTCAAGCAAGGGGCCTCCCAGCAGGAAAAGACCATTTCAATCTGCTCTGACTCTACAGAATGTATCAGCCCAGGAGCTGAGCCCAGGTGGGTGTTTCACACGTCCTGATGAGGGTGACAGGGACACAACACCAGTAGTATTTTCCCTCGTGGTGATTCCCTGCAGGGGAAGGTGACCACACTTCTGACCACGTGCTCAGAGCTGACAGTCACTCCAGGTGTAGATGCATTTCAGTCCTCTCCCTGTCTGTGTTTACAGCCCCAGACTGCTCTGGCTTCTTTTCTAGCCAGCATGTTCATTCTCAGGTGTGATTCACTGTCCATTGCTGCGTTAAGCTGCTCTTCCTGGGATCTGGATGGGCATCTTAGCTTTGAGATATCGAGCACTGTCAGCAAGTACAGCTAAAGACAGGCTCATTGTACAGTGGAAAGCACGATATCCTCTCTTCATTTCTTGAAGTGTGTCCACCCTCAAACATCACACCACAGCCTCTCTCAAGTATTATTCATCTCATGTTATCATAGCTGCCAACATAGCTGCACAGCCTGCAGAAACAGGCTTGTACAGCTAAAACCCAAATGCCTCTCCCTGCAAAGAGATCTCGAGGCCACTCTGCTCTCAGGGCAGCACAATGAAGCACGTCCCCTCCTCTCCCTACTCACCCTATGCACCCAGCTTGTGGCAAGATCTATCTGTTCCCTGGATTACAACAGCCTGCAGCAAGACTCATGCTAAGCGCTCATGGGCAGGCTCACAATGGTCCTTTCCCCAAGCTCATACCCACAGCACTGGCTTAAACCATCCCTGTGGCAGCAGCAAGTAACGCCAACACAGCCTGATGTCCCCAACAGGAAGGAAATCAAACCAGAGTTAGAAAACACATCACAAAATCAAGCCCTGATGCACAGAAGTGCATCAGATCTATTCCAGCATGCTCTGGCCACTTCACATCTTGGGAAAATCATGTGTACTTTGTGCTGCAGGATCTAGCCTGTATGTCCTGAGCACTCAGAGCAACAGAAGCGTGTCCAGTTTACCATCCTGCAGCCAAGCATGTGGAAGGCTGTTCTTTACTTGCTGCAGTCACTTTGCTGTGGATTGATACGCTGTGTGTTCAAGAGGACCCTGCTGCCCACTTGGCAAATGCAGTTTGGGACTCTCCATCTCCATTTTGTGAGCCTCCAGGAAGATTCTCTCTTCCCCTCTTCAGCAGTTTATAAATTGACTCACAGTGTGCTTTAGAAAGGCGGCTGCCACTGGCATGGCTGCAGGCTCAGTCCCAGAGGAATTCCATCTGCCTCCAGCACAACCCAGTTTTAATTTAAAATAATTGCAATATAAAATAGTGCCTTCCCAAGTGCTGAGGGAAAGGAGAGAAAAATTAAACTGAGAGGGGCAACCCTGCAGCAAGGCTCTGAATCCCCAAACAGCACCAGAAACCTCCACGAGCAAAGCACAACGCTCATCCCAGAGCAGCAGTGCCCAGACACCTTCCCCAATCCCCACTTCCACACTGCCACCTGCATTCCCAGCAGAGTCCTATTATGATCCCCTACCAAGGGGGAGCGCTGAGAATTCCACATTCTCCCCCAGAAGTATCTCTAAGCAGCACTGGAGGCAGCAACCTGCTTTCTGCTCACACCTTGTGCTGGCAGAGGGGCTAAAGCTTAGAGGGGATTCTTGGCCGCCCAGCCCACCTACCACTAACTGCAGATACTCCCCTCCATAACCTCTTCCATAAACTAAGCTTCATTTTAGGGCAGCAAAACTGACTCCGCTTTTCCCTGGGGAGGCTGCTCCCAAATGTGATTTTTCTGGTAGCTTGGAACCAACTTTTAGAAGTGATGAAATCCTTTCTGGAGGAACAACGAAAAGGAAACAGAGATGCTTTACTCTTATCAGGGGACACACTTCAGGAGCATCCCTACAGGAGCCTGACTTGTCTTCAACATGGGTTGGCCTCCAGTTCTTGGTGCAGAAGCTTTGTAGCAGAAGTTGCAGCAAAGCCTCTGACAAACTCCTTCCTCCACTGTAAGGAACCCAGGCCACAGAGAGCAGACTTGGAGGGCGAGGGACTTCAGAAGTGTCTTTTCTACTGCTCCTGTTGTTAGCCACTGAGTGGGTATCTCCTCACCATGCTGCTTGAGCCTGTGCTCCTGCTGGCATCAGCTCCACTGCTTCATACGTGAAGCTCCCAGCTGCTCCAGGGGAACTTTCCATCCCCAGGGAGAAGTCGCTGCTCAGACTCGTGGTGCTGCCTCGGTCTCTCTGCTCTAGAGAAAACAAAACAGAGGTACCTGAAGGCCAGCTTGGTCTCACTTCCTCTCCCTCTAACCAACACAATTCCCACATGCTCTGGGGCTGTGCTGGTGCGAGGTCCCAGGGGAAGCATACCCATGTGTAGTCACCTTGATGCTGGGAACCCAAGCCCCCAAGCGATCACCCATTACCAGCACCCATGGGTGATGAAGCTTGGCAGCAGCACTCACTGAGCATGCAGATCTCTTCCAGGGTGAAGCCAGGTGGCAAACTCTTCCTTCTGAGGAAGGAAAGACACAATTACCTCGGGCACGCTTCAGGCCACAGCCACATCTCTGCAGTACACAGCGGATGAGAGCAGTGGGGAGTGCATGGGCAGAGGTGAGGGGATGTGGCTGCTGTGCAGTACCCAACTGTCCTCACAGTCCCAAGCCCTGTGCTTTGAGAGGCTGGCAACAGGCTGTGGGCAGACACGTGCTTATTCAAAGCCCCCTTTGGTTCTTTTTTGCCCTTCATGACGCAGGAAGGGCTTTAGTGTTAAAGAACCAGCCAGCCCGCTCCCCGCAGCAGCGCCTGGTGGAGCTTCCTGCAGCCTGCTTGAGCCGGAGCGCACAGCTCTGGCTTCCTCCGTGCTCCAGCAGCCACGGGCAGTCATTCAGCAGAGAGCACGTTTCAGCATGGCCGGTTTTTCAGAGCACAACGCGGGCCCTCCCAAGCCTCTGCCCCATTTTGCAGCCTTCAGAGTGCAGAATAAATTAAGGAAAACTGGGCCAGGACACCAGGGCTTCCATCTCCCCAAAGGAACGGCACTAACAAGCTCCCTGGCTCTGCAGCCCATGCAGCGGCAGGCACAAGCTCCTTACCTCTGCGACTTCACAGCAGAGAACTCCTCAGAGGTGATGTGCTTCAGAAAATTGAAGCAGAAAAAGAAAATCTGAGCAAAGGGAGAGAGAAGAGCGGTTCAGGAACAAACCCGAGGCTCCATCAGCCTCTTATCTCGGTGGGGAGCTGCTGGCAGGAGGGAGATAACAAGGAATCTGCAGCTATCAGCCTCCCATGTGCCATGGGTGCCACCATCCCTTCCTGGGCCTCCTCTTACACATTAAGCTGACCCTCTCTCTGCTCCCTGCCACGGCGAGGCCCAGAAGGGAAGATGTAAAACGTGCCCTCAGCAATGCCTTGCGCACATGCTGCAAGCACACAGCAGGTACCTGTACCATCAGTGCAGAACAGCAAAGAGATGGCCCCAGGAGTTGCCTGGACACCCAGGTAAGCAGCAAACCCAGCAGGACCCTTCTCCTCCTGCAGTGGGTTGCAGGGTGTGCTAGAGGCAGCCATGCACCTCCTCTCCTGTTGCAGCTACCGACTGCCCTTGACCATGCAGCCAACAGAGCAGAGCTGCCAGGCTCGAGTCAGCAGAGCTCTGGGAAAGCAATGGATGGGAGGAATGATACTAATAGAGAGGTGCTGGACCCCTGAAAGACGGAAAATAGGCCAAGGTCCTGGCTCTGCTGTTCAGAGGCAGGGGATTTCCTACTGAGGTGAGAGTCTGAGGAGCAGGAGGTTAGCTACAGAGCTAGACATGCTTCCCACCTCCTGATCTCTGCCCAAAAATGATGCTGCAACTACAGCCCCAGCAATCACCTTTTGCTGTTTAACAGTGAAAGATATGAAGAGAATTAGTTCCACTAATCTTAACTGCCTCCCAACCCCATCTGTGCACCCACAGATACACCCTAAACACACACACTGGAACCAGCACAAGCAGCTGTGGTGACGTGCAAGCCACACGCAGCTGCAGCACCCAGGCAGGAGGGCTGGTGCTCAGGACAAGCACATAAGATGAGACAGCTTTATTTCCAGGAGTTACAGGCCTTAAGCATCCCTTCTCATTGCTGAGCTGAACAGAACAGTCCTACCTACCCCCGGACCTGAATTGAAATGGCACAGCACAACTGGCAGGGCTGACACCCATCAAACCAACTGTAGCCCTAGGGAAAAGCATTCTCTCACCTTATACATCAGGCAGGGATGGGGCAAGGCTCCTACCTCACGTTTCCAGCAGCTGAATAATCTTTCTACAGCCCAGCCAAAGCACTGACATTACCAGAAGCAGCAGCGAATGCTGCTCCTGTAAACAAGTATCCTGCTAATAGAAAGCAGTGCTCCAGAGCACTCACCTCTTCTCCTTTACTGAGTCGATCAACTAACATGTGCCTGGAAAGAGAGCAGAAGAAGCTCAGTCACATGCTGGCAGCCAGAAAGAGCTGAAGAGCACAAGCTCTCAAGAATGGCCCCATGCCTGAGCCTCCAGGTGAAAAAAGGCATCGTCCCCTCTCATCACAGCTCAGCGGGAGCTGCCCCAACATCCACCTTTGGTCCTGAGTAAACTCAAATCCCCTGATGGCTTCTTCCCTGCTCTGCAGGGATGTATGCCCATAGCAGGGGGCTGGAACTACATGTTGAGGTGCTTTCCAACCCAAACCGTTCTATGGTCTATGTATATGCAAGTAAAACTTAGTGAGCCTACCCAAAGAGAAACCAGTCATAGGCCACTGTTAGGTAGAGAATCTCAGATGGCTCCAGGGATGCGTGGATCAGCCCATCCTGCAAAGCAAACGAGAAGAGCCTACAGGCAGCAGCCCTAGGGGTGGGACTTGGGAATTCATCACCTACTGGAAACCGTCATGGTGATCTAAGATGCCCAGCTTGCTCTACCTGCCTATGATAGTGCTCTGATGGCAGGGCAGCGCATGGTGGGCCCCACACCAAAGCCAATCCACACCCCCTCTGAAGCCAAGGTAGTCAAAAGGAACATTAACTGCTCCACAGTCACCCACCCTCCAAGCAATCACCCCCAGCAGCAGAGCAGGTCAGCCAGGTACTCACGGCCCATAAGGAGAGGCGCAGCAAGGAGATGAAGAGAGGAGTTCGATCCCAGCCGGATATACAGTGCACCAGGAGCCCGCTGTCATCTGCTCCAGGCAGGGGTAGGAAGGAGAAGGACAAATAACCATGTTGCAACAAGAGCAATGACTTCATGGCAAATGCATAAGGACAAGCTGCCCTCTGCCCCCCTGCCCAGGCTCAAGAGCAGAGCCCATCCACCAAACCAGAACATTGTGTCTTGAATCTGGGAGCCCACAAGCAGCTCAGAGTGTCCTGGGCTGTCAGCAGCCCCAGCTGATGTGCTGCCCTGGTCCTGACAGCTGCTCAGGACATGAAGTCACTGGGTATGAGCATCACTCCGCTACCCAGAACATACACCTACCCAGCTGCAACCCTCTATCACAACCTATTCCCTCATCAGAGAGAAACCTGCTCCAACTGAATGCTTTGCCAGCCTCAGCAACCAACCGACACACACTGAGCAGGGGCACACACACACTCCTGTGATCTCCAGAAAATCCAGTGTGTCCCAGCACAACTGCTGCAGGAGTCTGTAGCTGGCTTCATCTACCCAACAGTGCTAGGTAGAAATTCACAGTGCCCGGAGGGAATGGGATGCCAGCATAGGGCAATACACACCTTCCAAAGAGTTGGGTGTGATGACAGAGGATGGAAAGGGCTCTTAAACAGGCACCTAATGAGACCCTGGGCTGGAGGGACAAAACAAGTGTCCAGCAAAATAAGAGCAAGAGTCAAGAAGCAGAGGAGCAAATGTTTCCTTTTTTGCAGCTTTAAGGCAGTAAAACCTTAGTTCATGTTTCCAGCTATCCCTCCATCCCTGAGAGAACAGGGCTTCCAAGGAATCAGCAAGGCCCCTCCCCTCCAACAGGGGAGCTGGAGCCCTGAGATACTAGGAATCACCCTGTTCTGAAGGGAGGGAAATGAAGCTGTCCATAAAGTGACTCTTCTATACTGGGAATTGATCCACAGTGGCACTAATATGATGATATTAGAACAGTGGATGATGTTCCTCCAGAGACAACAACTACTCCAGTTCAGACTGCTGGGAGCAAGGAGTTTGCCTTACCATCGCTATTGATGATGGAGATCAGCAGCTTCAGGTAGTTCTGTGTCTGTTGCACAAGGTCCCAGCTCTGCAGGAGAGAAATGTTGATGATAAAGGTCTGCCCATAGCAAAAGGCTGCTCTGCAGTTCAGAGCCTTTCCATATCACAAATACAGCCTCAAACTTGCCCTTGGCAACGTCTCTGCCTAGAGAAGCACCTCAACCAGGAGTGCCAGGTCATCTCTCCTTTGGCGGCATGTTCCAACAGATCATCCTCAAAACCAACACACAAGACTTCTCCTTATTTAAAGGTCTGATTTCAGACTGCAGGCATTGCTTCCTGTGCAGCTTTTCTTCCCCAGGCTGCAGAGTGCTTTAGAATTAGTATTTTCTTCCTGCAAATGTACTTCTCCATTAATCAAGTCAACCCTCCAACACCTCTGTGATTAGCTGCAGTCTGAGAACTTCAGCTTCAAGTGAAGCACCTCCTCCAGTCCTCAGACCATTTCTGCAACTGCATTTATTAGGCCCTCTTCAATTCTGAATATCCTTTGTAAAACACTGGCTGCTCAAGGATCCCAGTGAACGAGTTTCTAGCCATAAACAAGCTGTGCTCCCATCACTTCTGCTTCAACGTTGCAAGCTGCTTTTGCATGATTCTGCTTTATTTAAATCACTGTGACTGATGAACACTGGCCCAACACGGGGAGCTCTGCTCATAAAGTGCTTCCAGCCAGAGAGCGCAGGAGCGTGACACACTCCAGCACAGCCAATGAGCACCAGACCTGGAGGGGCTGGTGGGTCCACTGATGTGTGAAATGGAGCACAGTGATCAGCAGTAGAAGGTGATGCTCCCTGAGAGAACAGGCAAACCTTGAAGCTTGGGCAAACGCAGGAGTTCAATTATCGTTTGTAATGCTGTTGCAATAACAAGGAGACAGGCTACAGTCAAATATGATTTTCCAGTCCTCTCCCAAAGGACAGGTACTATGAAGCAGGTGCCAAGTCCCTTGGCTGCTGCTCGCAGAAGGGAAGGCTGACCTCTCTCAAGGTTCTCCCACAGTCAAGGAAGCGTGTGCAGAGCTAAGACTGTGAACAAGTAACACTGCTTGCCATTTCCTGGCAGGTTACTTGCTTTTGTTAGCAACAGAACTCCCTAAGGGATTGCAAGCTTTCCACAGCTACAGGAAAAGCTTGGACGTTACAGCCAGCTGCCTCGGGACACACCAAGCTTTTGGATAGAGGATTTACACTGCCAATGTGAAGAGCCAAGGAAGCAGCCTTGCTCCCACTGGGATGGTATGAAGTGAGGCAGATTATGGCAACAGGAGCGAGTCAGGCTTCAAATCTTTACTGATCCTTCCTGAATGGATTCATGAGCTCCCACAGAGATGGCTGCTTTGCTCACCTGGTACTCACTCCAGTCGATGTTCAGAGACTGGGTCAAAGAGACTGGGATGCTTAACGGAGCATCTACGTAATCCTGCAAAAAACAAACACAACTGGTCAGAGAAAACCCCTCATCTGCAGGCAGTGAGTTCCAGCAAAAACTGTAACAACAAATGTCAAATGGTGCATCTGAAATAAAACATCTCAGCAAAGCATCCTCGGGTGCAGAAATACGAAGCGGTAAGAATTAACTCATAGCCTCGTAGAAGGGCTAGTGGAGAAGAGGAGCTTTTCTGTGCTCCCAGTGGTGGAAGTCAAGGATAAGGCATGTTAGTTGCTGAATACCTGCAGGGCTGCTCCACTCAACCATCTCCCTCAGCAGAAGACAGAATATGAAGACAGAACTAACAGAGGCTGTCAATAAGATATCAAATTCAAACCCAGAAGCTACCCATACCCTGCTTGAGAGCTCAAGCAGCACTGCAGGATAACAATTCAGTTCTTTTACATACAGATTTTACAATTAGCAATTCAGCACATTCACTGCTTTGTTTGTCCTGATGGCTTCCTCCTTGTCATCAGGAATAAGCACCTCCCATACGAAGACAGGCTGAGAGAGTTGGGGCTGCTCAGCCTGGGGAAGAGAAGGCAGCGTGGAGACCTCATAGCAGCCTTCCAGTATCTGAAGGGGGCCTATAAGGATGCTGGGGAGGCACTCTTCATTAGGGACTGTAGTGACAGGACAAGGGGTAACCAAACTGAAANTCATAGCAGCCTTCCAGTATCTGAAGGGGGCCTATAGGGATGCTGGGGAGAGGCTCTTCATTAGGGACTGTAGTGACAGGACAAGGGGTAACGGGTTCAAACTGAAACAGGGGAGGTTTAGATTGGATCTAAGGAAGAAATTCTTTGCTGTGAGGGTGCTGAGGCACTGGAATGGGTTGGCCAGGGAGGTTGTGAGTGCTCCATCAGTGCCTGGCAGTGTTCAAGGCCAGGTAGGACAGAGCCTTGGGTGGCCTGGTTTAGTGTGAGGTGTCCCTGCTTATGGCAGGGGGGTTGGAACTGGATGATCTTAAGGTCCTTTCCAATCCCAACTATTCTATGAATCTATGACATACAGACCCTGCTCAAGAACTCTGAGACAAGACCCAAGCCCAGTAAACCCCACAGGTCTCCGTTTTGTAACCTCCGGGTACCTGTTTCCAGTTAAATATGAGTCCTTCAGCTGTATAATCCCGGTCTTTGTAGTCCTTAAAAAACTCACAGCCTGCAAGAAGAGGAGATAATGAACAGTTCAGCTGACTGAGATCTACCCACTGAAGTGCCCTGTGGGACTGGAAGTGCTGGCAGCCCCAGGCTCCAAAGCACCAAGCTAATCAGAACCGCTGCCTGCGGGCAGAGAAGAGCAGTAATCATCAGTGAGAGCAGCAGCAGCACAACCCCGAGCACTCAGCACTGAACACACTCACACAGCAACGGGCAAGCTCCAAACTCACAGCTAATGGGGAGTCTGAGGGACTGGTTTCATTCCTTCCCAAACAAGAGGTTTCGCCAAGGAGCTGCGCTTTGCAGGGCCAAGGGCTTTCGCACAGATCTAAAGGCATCAGCCTGACATGCTGAATGAGAAGGAACCAGCAAAAGGAGGTGTTGGCAGAGCCCTGGGGAATGGCAGCTTTCACAGGGCATCAGCTGCAGGTAACAAGAAAGGGCTCTGCCAGAGGCTGCTGTGATTTCTCTCCCATTCCCTCTTTCAAGCACACAAACTGCTCTATCTGAAGGAAGCAGGTACATAACCACTTCCAAGGCTTCCCCCAAGCCCTTCGCTCCTGAAGCTTGTCCTTTGGCTCTGCTCTTCTTAAGCAACTCTTTGAAGTCTCTGCTGCAAATTGCAGTCACTTGTCACAGCTGAGCAGCACCCCTAGCACTGAGGCTGCCTGCAGGATACACAAACACCTCTCCCAATGTACTGCGTGTGCACCAGCAGTGCCACAGTGCCCCTGACACTACCGAAACACCCATGCCAGGCACTGAACACCCGCAGTGATTCCTACCCTGCAAGTCACAAGTAACTTCAATGGTGGGGAAAAAAACCTGTGCAAGGACAGGACTGGCTCTCAGAAACACAGAGCCAGGCAGCAGTCTGTCAGCTGAGATCTAACTGCAATCAAACAACAGCTTAAAGCAAAGAACAAGGCACTACAGCAGTAAGTACTGGCATCTGCAAGTGCCAAACACCAGTCAGATGGAGAAGAGGGGTTTTCTGCCCTGGAGAGCACCAAAGTTTCTACAGATAACCCATTTTGAGCCAAGTCTTTCACCCCGGACAGTCACAGAGGGACATGGGTTAGTGTGGACTCTGCAGTGCTGAGTTAATGGTTGGCCTCGATGATCTTAAAGGTCCTTTCCAACCTGAAGGTTTCTGTGCTTCTGTGTCTGGAATCACTTGGTCATCTAAAAGAAGGGGATCTCTCTTCTTCCTCATCCTTTACAAACCCTACAAAAGGCCTGTGTATGCTGTCTTTCTCATGTTCTCAGTCTGGTGAGGAATATGTTGTCAACATGCATACCCTCAAGCCATGGGCTACAGAAATCAGTATTCCTGTACACTTCATGGCCAACTCGACAGAAATCCTCATGGAGTTTCTCCGAATTGTCACAGATTTCTGTATGAAAGGGAATAAACCCTTAAATCAGAGAAGCTGTGGCTGCCCCATCCCTGGCAGTGCTCAAGGCCAGGTTGGACACAGGAGCTTGGAGCAAGCTGCTCCAGTGGAAAGGGTCCCTGCCTATGGCAAGGGGTTGGGACTGGATGAGCTTTAAGGTCCCTTCAACCCAAATCATTCTATGGTTCTATGAAACAAAATGAGTATTTAAGGACAACAACCAGTAATGCAGGAAAAGTGTGGGTTTGGATCATCCACAACAGTTTTGTGGGTTTTGGTTTGGCTTTCTTCCTTTCTGTGTGCATGGAAGAGAGTCCTTTCCTGCAGACAGACCGCAGGCACAGCAATCTCACATCCAATCCTATCAACGAGCCTGACATCAGCAGGCAGGCAGCAATATTCAGCTCATCTTTAAGAGCACAGCAAGTTGACCCAGCAGTGGTTGCTAGGCACAGGGACGAATATAGCCAGGGAGACAGGCTGGAGTGGTCTGCATCAGAGCGGTACATGGCAGGCTCAGGTTAACAGCTCTGCCTGGCACTGAAGACATCTCACAATGGTGCTCTGCAGCACCAGCACTAGAAAACAGTCTTAGGAACTGGGGTTTTACATAACACAGGACAAGATCCGTATTTTGCATCAAGCCGTTTGGAGCTGCAGGGGTTCCAAAGGCCATCTTAACCCCAGCTCCACCTCTGGGACTCTTTCTCTGCACTCAAATTAACTGGAACTGCTGAGAAATGATTTTGTCACCTGAAAGAGTACCTAATGCTGACACACACACACCAGCAGAGCCGCCAGATCACTGCCCAGTGTAAAAGAGCTTTTCTCCAGAAGGACCATAGGAAACACTGAGCAAGCCACAGTCCTTTCACCACACAGACACACAGGTAGTTCCCAGTCCCCAGAAGCAGATTGTCACCTGTCCCTTGGGAGTCCCTCTGGACATCAGTCCTGTACCTGGATATGGGATGGAGAGAAGCGTGAAGTCAGCATAACGTTGAGCTTTGTCCACCTTCTCAGAAGACGTCACACTGCACGGGACAAGAGGAGAACAGACGTTTGTGAGTGCCTTTCACAGCAATACCGGCACCCAAAATGCTCCCTGTCACATCTCCCTGCACTGTGGCTTGCCTCAGGAGTGAGCAGAAGTTACTCAACACATCCGAATAATGAGGTCCAGCCCAAAACCACTAAAGCTTCCCTCTGAGAGAAATACCAGGAGGAACAGCTCCCCCTGTTCCTATACACAAGCAGAGGGCTCCTTTACTCTCCCCTTGCTGAAGAGGTGACTGTCACATTAGGACAAGCTCGACAGAGGAAAAAATGACTTCAGAAGACAGATGAAAGCAGCTATCTTGCCCATTGATACAGCTTTCTCTGGCCTAAAACCTTGGGGTTCTCTTTATAGAAGTCCATTACAGTTGATCCTGATGTGGGACTGCTCCCAGGATGCTGAGAGCATGCCCAATAGCAATTCCGTGTAAGGGCTATGCTGCAGAAAAACAAATGAACCCAGACTCACTTCAAGCCAAACTTCACCTTCTTGTTTTCCACCATCAGGTCACAGATGTAACGCACAGACAGGTATCGAAGCAGCTTGATGTCGTGCCCTCTGACCTTGTCAAACAGCTGGGAGTCTGCATTCCTGCAGGACAGAACAGGGCAAAGCAAGATGAAGAGCCTGGAATTCAGTGACTGACCACAGTGAATGGGATTCTTTGCATAGCATTGCCACAAGTCCTTTCCTGAAGTGTTTCCAGCCATACGCTGCATAGCAGGAGCCTTGTCCAACCCCTGAGGGGTTGAGCCAGCTTTGGTCCAAGCCATTGGAATAATCTCCCCAGGGAAGGGATGGACTCCCCAGCTTTGGACACTTTTAGCATTCATCTGGCCAGCGCGCTGGGCCATCTAGTCCAGGTCATGCTGTGCCTAGAAAGGTTGGATCACATAGTCCTGAAGGTCTCCCTCAACCTGATATTCTAGGATTCAAACCCCCTTTTCCCCATTCCAGTGATGCATACAAACCTAAGTGCAGAATCCTCCTCTGAGATGTCTTCTGCATCTGCCCAAGCATCATCAGAACCTCCTGCAATGAAGCATTAAAAACTGAAGCTTGTGCAAACCAATGTGATTCCCAATCTGACAAGACACGTGTATGCTCAAAAAGGCCATGGTTTGGCACCCTCCCTCCATACATACATGCTCTCAGTAGCTCCCCACCTTTCCTCTTCCTGAAAAGCCCATTTCCTAATGTAGCCCAGTCTTCCCTTGTCACTGCAGAGGACCTAGGCAGGTCAACCCATTACTGACAGCCAGAAGGACACCCCAATAGTGCTACGCAGCCCTTTGTTAATACCCACACTACAGCTACCCAATACTCCCTGAAGAGCTTTCCCTACAGGCCAGTATATGTCACCACTAGCAAGATTTGATTCCACATGATTAATCGAGCATCAGCAAGTTCCTATCCTTTCTTCTATTATTCCCACTTCCCATGTTTCGGAATCAGCACCCTGATTCTTTGGGCTGCCTTACTTGCCTACAGGTTTCCCATAACTCTTCAGCCTCAAGTCAATGCTAGAGCTCTGCATGGGCTCTTAGGAAGATCTTGCACTTGTGTCTAGCTCACTGACAAGCCTGACCAGGCGCACAGTGACGATCAGCTCCTCACTCACCTGAGAAGATGTAGTTGTAGCCAGTGCGCCCGTAGAGCTCTCCCCAGCCGGCCAGTGTTGCTGATCTGCAAATATGCTGGAGGAAGATTTTGTTATTGACCACCCATGCTCCAGGAGTCTTTCCCTTCCAGGTCTCTGGCCTATCTGCTGTCATGTTACATAGAATTGGTTGGTACCTACAGCAATGACCTTCTCAGCAGCCTCCCCTGCAACCCTGGTCCAAACCAAGCTCTCCAAATACATTAAACTCCCAAGTGCCTTTATCTGTAGATGGCTTTTAAATCACATTTTCACTTCTAGTTCCCCAAGTCACTAATACAGTCAACTCCTGCCAAATTAGCACGTTCTGTGCTCTGTCAATACTGTGCTTGAGTCTTATTTCCACACTCCTGTGGATAAGGTTATAGGCAGTCCCAATATGACTGCAGGCAGTCGAAGTCAGCAGGCCCAGCCCGCGATGGCTTCAGATAAGCTACATTAAAAAAGGTCACAGGTATGACTTTGCTGTTCATCCAGTGTTTCTAAATTGAACCAAAGAAAACGGAATGAAGCTATTTAAACTCTAAATAAAACTATCCCTACAGGGCTTCGATGCAGTTTAACTAATCCACATGAAAACGAATGTAATTTCACTTTCTTACAGCTCCCCTTGCAGACAAGCCCACACATTCCTAAGAGCATTAATGCAATCTTGCCTCCCCAGGGAACACACAGGGAAACTTCTCTTTAGAGAGAAAAGTTATTCAAAGGGAGCTCACCCCTGGAACGAGTGAAGGGCAGAAAGCAGCAATAGCTGTCCTTCCCCTCCCAAAGACCAAATACCTCTGGTCCTTCACAAGGGACATGTGCATGGAGGAAATGTTACCTCTACAGTGCAATGTAATGGGGTAAAATAGCCTGAACCCCCCCACACCCCCCAGTGATTTATGCAGCCTAGACAGGCTACCTGCTACTACAGGCTGCCTGCTTGTACCTAAGGAAGGAGCTTTACAGCCTTCAGAAAGGTGACAGCCACCCGAAGATGTGGCCGCACAGGTCAGACAGGGGGAGAAAGGTCATTTCTGAAGCTAAGACAGGTGACCCGTGAAGCTTTACCTTTCCCTTGTACAGGATGACTGGGCAGACAAATCGGCCTCTGCATCTTGCCATCTTACTCCGGTTGATGAGGTCCTGCAGCTTGCCAACCTGCACAGTGCTCTCAAACCTAGTGGACACAGACTGGGTTCAGTACACAGAGCACCTCCTGTGATCCCCATCCCTTTTGCGTACGAGCCACCTCTGAAGTTAGCAAGCAGGAGGACACTTCTGTAAGTACTGTTTTGCTTGAGAAGAGATTCCTTCGGGTGTAATTCCCAACTATTCTGAAACTCTGACAGAGTCCGACATCCAGATTTGGTTGTGGGGTTGTTTTATTTATGTGTCTTTATGTTTCCTTTGCTAACACAAACACAGAGGGAAACGAGAACTGGCGCTACCAGGATAGCTCCGTGGCACTGCTTCCAAGTCCAGAATACAGGATTCAGCAAGAATCAAATGCTTGGGATATCAGCAATTGTAAGAGAAGCACCTCACCAGGAGCTGAGACAAGACACCAGCTTTCACCTCTCAGCACACAACCCATGCTCCACTCTTCTCGTCTCAAGAACCATCACCAGCAAAGCTAGAGGTAAACATAGTAAATAAACACAGTTGTAAGGAAACGGCTGTAGTAAGGGGGAAAGGCTGCTCTGAAGAGCAGGTGTGAGGCTCTTGGAGGGAGAAGCGCTTAAATGCAGCACAGGTAGGAGGAAATCTACTGAAAAAGGCTCAGAAACCAGAGCACTCCGACAGCAGTGAGAAGGAGAAGCGTTCAGGCTGCCTGGCACAAAGGGGAGAATGAGGTGGAAGGAATAATGTGTACCTTAGCTCTTCATTCTTTTGACTTTCAGGTGCTTGGAGATGGGGAGGTGCCTTCAGAAGTTTGTTTTCAGCAGACACCTTATCTCTGTCTTCATTCCCTGCCCACCCTGCTCCTAAAAATCAGCCCCCAAACATGAATTTATCTTTTTAAATGCAAGAGACATTCCCTATAAGAGCAAGCAACTCCGTTTTAGGCCTGAAGTTGCTTGTCTTTGGGTAGCCAGAACAACATTTGGAGTGCAAACACATCACAGGATGGTCAGGTCAAACCAAAGACATGGCCTGTTGTCTGAGATCTGGACATTTTCATCAGGCACAGCCACAATAGAGAACTGAGCACATCCCTCTGTCTCCATCACCTGCAGCATCTGCCTGCCTGCTCCTTCTGGGGGGATATGAGAGGTCTCTGAGCGCAGCAAAGGAGCTCCTGGGTGTCAGAATTCACCGTGCTACTTTCTATGACTCCTCATGAGCAGCATCTGACCAAGGAGCCAAAACCATGCATTAAATCCTTCCTGCTACCCCCTGCACCTGCCTGACTTCAGAGTCCTGTTAGGAACTCTGAGGAGGAAGCATCTTTTCTTGCTCCAGCTGTCCAGCCACAGAGGAAACAGGATCAAGAAACCAATCTGGGCTTAAAATACCCAATTGCTGCTGCTTCCCTGCCCGGTTTCAGAATAAGCTGCAGCAGCAGAGCTGATGGGGCAGTGCAGAACTCATGTAAGTAAGAACTGCTCCCAAAAACCCTGGTGAGAGGTGAGAAACATCCCGCACACTTCAAGAGGATCTTACCAACCGGGTTAGAACATTACCAAGATGAAAAGCAGGCAAAGACCTAGAAGGAGTGTCCCCTTCATCTGTGTTCTGTAACACAGCAGCACAGTCTCTGTTTTATCATTAGCCCACAAAGCACACCGATGACATGAAACCCAGAGTGCTCTAAAAACGATCAGCAGCTTTTACAGAGGTTATCACCCAGAAATCAGAGGGAGAGCGCTGATGGAGGTCATGGTTTCCAGACTCTCTGGGACAGCAAATGGAGATGTGGAAAGAATCAGTAACTCAAGTGTAATTGCCAATGCTGATTGCAAAGCTCTGGAAGAGCAAGTGTATTTTGAACACTCATCAGGGGAATGAAGCATCCTTTCCTCCTGCAAGAACAAGAAAAGCAGAAGCATTCTGTTTCTCTTCCCTAAAACCACTCCCGGTCACAGTTACAGCTTCAGAGTTGAGCTTCCCTTTTTCTGCAGCAAGGGAGTTAACCTTTTCCAAGCAGGAATTATCTCACCTGGCCATCAGCTGGGCCTGTGTTCTAAAGATCCCCCCTCCCACAGCACCCAGCCCGTGTGCCAGCAGCATGGCTAACAGTTTGCCTTCCTCACGCAAAGCAGCTGGACACGGGAGCAGAACTCAGTGACCACCATCCTTTTGAACGTGTTACTCTTGTCACGGACACCGCTCAGGCAGCAAAATCGCATTGTGCTTTTGTCAGAAGAGAGAACAAAAGCGGAGAGGCTATGGTTGGAGCTGCGGGGAGCAGCTAACAGCCAGAAGTCAGACCAACGTGACTGTACGCTTGCAGGTCAAAGTCCAGAGGGAGGTTGGCTTAGACGTGTGCTAAACTGCAAGCCACCACTTCCCGCTAGCTCCGTAACCTGCTGCATCCCCTGACACATGCAGTGTGGTGGTGAGGGCAGAACCCTCTAGGAGCACCCCTCACCTCCAAAAGCTTCCCACACTAAACTTTCTCTAACCAGGAGCTTTCCAGCAAGACCACGGGCACTTCACCACGACAAGGAGAGCATCCCGCAGCGCCGCTCCCAGCCACGAGCAGCGCTCGGTAGGAGCTAACACCGTGCTCGGCTCTGTTCGAGCGCCCCGGTCCCTTCGCACCCCTCAAGTCACCGCTTTCACCCCGGAGCGCAGCCCTGGCAGGCGGTGAAGGGCGCCCGGAAGCGGATGACACCGCTCGCTATAATTAGGCACAGCGAGCCCGACGGGGCTTCCCCCGGCCGGCGGCAGCCGCGCAGCGGCAGGCAAGGAAGTTGCCGGGGGCAAGACGCGAAGCCACCTCCAAGCAGTGCGGGGACGGGGTACCGGGGGTACCGGGGGTACCGGGGGTACCGGGGGTACCGGGAGCCTTACGGGTCGCGGCCGGCGCCGGCATCGCGCTCCAGGAGGACGATGTGCCGCGGGTAGTGGGCGCAGACCTCGCCGTGCGCGTTGGAGATGACGCTGTAGCGGTAGTCGCGGCCGAAGAGGTCCAGGCACCGGCGCTCGATCCGCTCCACCTGCACGCAGACACCGGTCAGCGCCCGCCGCACCGGACCCCGCTCCCCGCTATAACTCACGGTTCCCAGTGCCGGGTCCCCCCCGACCTTAGCGGCGGCCGCGCCCCCGGCGTCCTTGGCGCGGTATTGAGCACGGGAGAACTCGAGCAGCAGCTCGGCCAGGGCACGGTCCCCGCAGCCCGCCGGGGGGCAGCCGCGGGCCGCCGCCATCCCGCGCCGCTCACCGCCACCGGCCCATGGCGCCGCCGCCGCTTCCGCCCGCTCGCCCAGTCACCGGCCGCGGAGCTGCCACGCTTCTTCCGTCCGCCCGCGCCGTCATCCGGATGCGACGGCCGCGCTCCCGGTGCGCTCCGCGCTCACCGGTCCTACCACGCTCCGCCGGGATGAGAACGGGTCCCGCGAGTCCCCGGTGGGGAAGTGCTCGGGGGAAGGCCTGGAGCCACGGGAAGAGCAGGAGCCGGGCGGGGAGCGGGCTGTGATCCCCGAGCTCCCCGGCACCGGGAGCTGGGGGACGCCGAGGCTTTGCGCAAACCGAGTTTAGGACCGCGGCGAAGTTGGTCGGGCCCCGGGGGAGGAACCCGAACCGGCCGCTCGGGGTTGGGAGCGCAGGCATGAAGCCCGTGGCAGCTGCCGGGTGAGCGGTAACTGCACCGGCAGAGCGGTGCGGGCGCTAGGCTGGGACTGCTTGCACCGAGTTAACGGGCATCGCTGTCCCGCACCGGGCGGGCGGCTCCGTTGCGGGAGAATACAAAGAGTTTGTCACTCTGCATGTGTCTGCTTTGTGAATCTGCCGCGGACCTTGGCCGGACGGGGAAGAGAATGGAGCAGCTCATGAACGCGGAGCTCAACCGCCGCGCACCGGCCACGGGCGGTCCGGTACCCGTGTGTTGGGCCGGCGGGGAGGGTTAGCGGGGCACATCCCAGCCGGGCCACGCGAGAGGCCCCGGACCGGGTTCCGCTGCTCCCTGCGCCTCTCTAAGCACGTTGGCGCCGGCTGAGTTGCACCGACCCCGCCAAGCGGCTCCGGGAGCCTCCCGCCCGCCCGGGGCTTCTCCGCCCAGAGCATGAGCGCTCACGCGTGTGCACGCGTGCGGGCTCAGGGTGGCAGAGCAGCCGCCACCGGGCGGGGCCTGCGCCGGGGGCCGGCCCCGGTGGAGCGGGGGTTACCGGAGCCTCCGCTTCAGCCCTACCGATGTGACCCGCTCCGAGCCTTGCCGAGGCGGCCCGAATAGAGCCGAACGTTACCGAGCCCCGCCGAGCCCTCAGCGGGCGGAGCCGAAGCGGCCCGATCCCCCCCTCGGGGCGCGCGCGCGGCGGGCTCGGCTCTCGGCTCGTCCCCGCGGTAGTGGAGGGGGGGGCTGGGGAGGGGGGGGGGGGGGGGGGGGGGGA
>NDXB01001224.1:18689-41927 GCA_002631895.1 Agapornis roseicollis | reverse complement strand
CTGAAGAGCTCTCTATCTTTTTGCAAGCCCATTTGTGAGAGATTGATCATAGGATCATAGAATTATAGAATAGTTAGGGTTGGAGAGGACCTTAGGATCATCTAGTTCCAACTCCCCTGCCATAAGCAGGGACACCTCACATTAAACCATGCCACTTAAGGCTTCATCCAGCCTGGCCTTGAATACTGCCAGGGATGGAGCACTCACAACTTCCTTGGGCAACCCGTTCAAGTTCCTCACCACCCTCACAGGAAAGAATTCCTTCCTTAGATCTAATCTAAACCTCTCCTGTTTAAGTTTGAACCCATTACCCCTTGTCCTGTCACTACAGTCCCTAATGAAGAGTCNGGAAAGAATTCCTTCCTTAGATCTAATCTAAACCTCTCCTGTTTAAGTTTGAACCCATTACCCCTTGTCCTGTCACTACAGTCCCTAATGAAGAGTCCCTCCCCAACATCCCTATAGGCCCCCTTCAGATACTGGAAGGCTACTAGGAGGTCTCCACACAGCCTTCTCTTCCCCAGGCTGAACAGCCCCAACTCTCTCAGTCTGTCTTCATATGGGAGATTCTCCAGTCCCCTGATCATCCTTGTGGCCTTCTCTGGACTTGTTCCAACAGTTCCATGTCCTTTTTATGCTGAGAACACCAGAACTGCACACAATGCTCCAGGCAAGGTCTCCTGAGAGCAGAGTAGAGGGGCAGGATCACCTCCTTTGACTGCTGGTCACGCTCCTTTGGATGCAGCCCAGGATATGGTTGCCTTTCTGTGCTGCAAGCGCACACTGAAGCCGGCTCATGTTCATGTTCTCATTGACCACCACCCCCAAGTCCTTCTCCGCATGGCTGCTCTGAATCTCCTCTTTGCCCAACCTGTAGCTGTAACTCGGATTGTTCCGACCCTGGTGTAGGACCTTGCACTTGGCGTGGTTTCATGAGGTTGGCATCAGCCCACCTCACAAGCATGTCAAGGTCCCTCTGGATGGCATTCCTTCCCTCCAGTGTATCCACCGAACCACACAGCTTGGTGTCATCGGCAAACTTGCTGAGGGCGCACTCAGTCCCACTGTCCATGTCAGTGAGAAAGATGTTGAACAAGACTGGTCCCAACACAAATCCCTGAGGGAAACCACTCGTCACTGGCGTTCAACCAGACACTGAGCCATTGACCACAGTTCTTTTCATGCAGCCATCCAGCCAGTTCTTTATCCACCGAGTGGTCCACCTATCAAATTGAAGTCTCTCCAATTTAGAGATAAGGATGTCATTTGGGAGTGTCGAAATCTTTGCACAAGTCCAGGGAGATGACGTCAACTTCTCTGCCATTGTCCATCAGTTCTGTAGCCCCATTGTAGAAGGCCACCAAATTGGTGAAGCAGGATTTGACCTTAGTGAAGCCATGCTGGCTGCCACCAAGCACCTTGTTGTTTTTCACATGCCTTAGCATGCCTTCCAGGAGAATCTGCTCCAAGATTTTGCCAGGCACAGAGGTGAGACTGACTGGTCTGTAATTCCCTGGGTCATCCATTTTCCCCTTCTTGAAAATGGGGGTTATATTTCCCTTTTCCCAGTTGTTGGGAACTTCACCTGATTGCCATGATCTCTCAAATATGATGGCCAGTGGCTTAGCAACTTCACTTGCCAGCTTCTTCAGGACCCACGGATGGATTTCAACAGGTCCCATGGACTTGTGCATGTTCAGGTTCTTAAGATGGTCTTGAACCAGATCCTCTCCTACAGTAGGCCCAAGGTCTTCATTCTCACAGTTCCTGCTTGTGACATGATGGGACAGCAGGGTTTGGTTTATTTTTCTTCCTATTTAGCTTGGTTTTAAGTGCTATGGGAAGCTTACTATAAACTGGCTTTTGAGTTATAGTTCAGCTCTGCAGAAAGGCTGTCTCATGACAAGATTTTATCCTTACAAACATGCAAAAAAAAAACAAAATTCTTGCAGCTTTAAATATTTTTCTAACAAATATTCAGGGTTATTTAAACCTTCGTTACCTGTATTTGGGAATCTGTTAAACAAAATGAAGTCTGTTCTTAACATTAATTGAATTGACTGAATTAGCTTTCAGTGACTTATTAACTAAAGAATAGAATTATCCTACGGAGACAACCAAAATAAGCTTAAGAAATTGTTCCAAGAGTGCATAGACATTTGGATTTGCACAAACTCATGTGGGACCCTGATTTGCTGGTCTTTAAATCGCTATCTGTAAGTAATTAAAATCAGTGAGAGAAGACAACTCATGGGCGTGTTTTCTTTTGTTTATGCACCTACATTTAGTATGCTTTTGTTCATGGAGGTTCTTCACTGATGAAATATGACACAGATCATTTACAGCTATAGCACCTGAATAAGTGAGTTCAGAAAAGCAACTTGCCTTCCTGTCACAATCCCTTTTCATTTCAGTTTAAATTATATCAATGCTTTGGTACTTGAAGCCTTTTATATTATGAAAAGTAGGAATAACAGGCATTAGTTTGCTTGATCATGTTTTTTCAGTGATGCAGGCATTTGCACATAAACCAACATATATCACTTAAATAACTAAGCATTATTTAACTAAGCTGGTTTATATTGTCCTGAAACAAAACACAATAAGAATAAGCCTACAAACCCAAACATCATGAGCAGATTTGCTCAAAAAGGAAAATAATGCTATCCTCAAGACCCAAGCTTTTGGAGACCTGGAAAATCTGCAGTCAGGAGGCCACAGTAAACACAGGCCTGTTATGTGCTATCTGCTATAGAGCTGTTGCCAAAATGACCTCTGTTGCAATTAAGGAAACAAAACACTCTGGCTTGACCTAGCACTGATGACCTCTGGCATTCTCACCACTATACTGTGCCTAAGTGATTTTAACAGAAGTAGACAATGCACATTCAGAGCACCAGCAGTTTGTCAGCAGCACACAGCAAACAGGCCACCATCAATTGCACATTAATGCTTTATCTTTCTTGTTCAAATTGGTTCACTTCTACTGATAGTAACTACCGTAGGCAGTACTTGGGAAAACAGTGCACACCACCATAGGAGCTGAAAATGAAATTCCTCTAATCACAACCATGTGACTAGTGCCTAAAATTAGCACACAAAAGCTACATTAATGAACACAGAATGACTTAAAAGGCCCCTGTAAAAGTGAGTAAGATCCCTGACATTATTTAAATATGGCTCCATATTGATGAGTACATTTCACCTGGGTTATTTTGCTTTAGGCCATAATACAGCAAGAGGTAGACAATGAATCTGACTCTCATGTTATTGATTAGTATGGTCACTTGACAACTAAGCTTGAAATCACTAAAGGCTAAAAGATGCATACTTTAATTCTGAGTGGAATATCAATAGAGCATAAATGACACATTTTATTATAAGATTACACAAAATAAAGAGGTGTATTGACATGAACACAGACAAGACTAAATTAGGTAAGGAGGACTAATTTAAACCTTATTTGAGAGAGGTAGGATGCTAATGAAAAGTAGAAAGAAGAAACTTGTGCAGTGACAGAGAGTGCTTAAATATTAGGGAAAAATAAGAAGCTGTTAATTCATTTCAGGACATCTTCTGCATTTAAGTTTTTAAAAAAGTACTTTCTTTTTTTTTATTATTTTTTATTTATTTTTTTTAAGACATTTGGTAGAATAAAAGCTTCTTGTCCATAACTGAAACACACCTGATTGCTTTCGGAAAACAGTAAGATCTGTGGTTATATCTGTCAGGATACAAGCAATGGAGACAAAGAACAGGTATTTTTCAAGAAGAAAATACTGCTAATACAGCTTGCATAGGAAAAGTCTGCATCCTATCAAGTAATAGGAGCAGTTTCCTCCTCATACACCTCACCATTATAGTTTAATTTTGTGACAGCATTAGTTTGCTGTACCACCTTACCAGTCTTCAGTTGCTCAGATTCCAGCTTTTGTAAGAACAGCAAGACGTGATAAAAAACAGAACAGCTACCTGTCTGTCAAAGCAGGTCACAGAAATACATCTGTCTCCGTAAGTTAGGAGTGAAGGTAAGAAAGTGTGGGAAATTAGTTCAAATTGTAAAGATAGAAAGCTGACATTGGTATGTAGTCACCGTAGCAGCTCCTAAGATGCTCCAGGCTCTTGCCATGCAGTGGTTCACTGCAACGTATGGCCTGAAAAAGAAAGGAAGCAATCTTTGACTTGCAGTGTCCTCCTTCACTATGAATTGTTTTGAATGAAAGAAGGAGTTAAGTACAATGAGGTATTTTTCCCAAACTGCTGCTCAGCAAACCACTTAAAAACTTTCTGCCTAAACCTGGTGATTCTGGATCTCCTACAACCGTGAAATAACCAAAGTCCAATAATTACTGGTTTCTTCTCAAAAAAGATGTAAGGGTCCCCTTGTTTATAGTCTGGCTGTTCTTTCACTTGAAATCTTAATTCTAATAAATCTTACCTTGTATTTATCACCCATTTGTTTACAGTTCTCTTAAAGTACTGTATATAGCCATAGTTTTCAAAGAATAGTGACTGCTACTGCTGTTCACATGTGATGCAGCATTTAATCACAGGAAGCTGCAACACTCATCAATAGTACATTGAAATTGCTATTTTTCACTCTGTTCTTGTCATTGGTAAGACAAATGAAGCCTCTCTAGTCTTGAGCCTTCCTTCAATTGATAACAGACTACTTAAAAAGAAAATATTAAACCTTGTGTGAAAAGTCTTCTGATTCAGATTAAAGAAGCATTTAATATCTTACTCTGCCAATAGCAAAGACCTCTGGAGAAAAGGAAAAAAATTAGTGCAACAAGACATAAAATAGTTTTCATTGGCTTTTAAGCTGCCGAATATAACAAGGCTCTGTAACACTTTCATCAGCCATCAACATTTTGGCTCAGGGGTAAAAGACCTTTGATAAAGAGAGAATTCTCCCCAGACACATAAAATCAGAAAAACATTAAGGAAAGTTGACTTCAGAGATAATCTGCTGGTGTGGAATTTTAAGGAAACTGTCTTGTAATATAAATTCAAGAGCTTTTACTCATTAGGGGAGCGGGGAGGGACAGATAATCTATAAGTGGCTGCACAACAGATCGCAAGCCATTGCTTGTTAACAAAAACCATTTGAGAAACACATGCTAAGACACTAATGCAATCTTCAGCTATTTTTTTCTGCCATCTCAGTCCACTGTGTTATAACATCTACCCTTGTGAAAGACAGTATGTTAAATCTGAACTATTCTCTCATTCTGATGGAAAGATATGGTGAACTGATGACTTTCTTAAAGCTATGGGGTTAGATCTGTGACTGATTCACTCTAGTACTCCAGTTTTTAACCAAAGGGTAATAAATGCATAGAAAATTTTACATGAATTAAACAACTTAGTTTAATATAAAGGTGGTTTAAAAAAAAAAAAAAAAAAACAAAAACAAAAAAACCCACCACAAATCAAACAGCAACTTATTACAAATTAATGACAAAATATAAGACTTCAAGTCACACATCAGATCTGATCCACATCAGCAATAACCAAAAGCCATCACCAATTGATGGCTCTTTACAGTTTCTGTGACAGCTATATCCCCAGGACAGGCTGAACATCACCAGTTCCATCTGGTGGAAGCAACATTGGAAGATCAAATGCTAATTTAGTTCTCACATGCACTGACACTAGCATGAACCAGGATGAAAACTACATTTAAAAAATTTAGCAAATCAAAGGGAAGATCAAAATAACATTGCTAGCCCCCAGGGCTACTACCAGAAGTACTCATTAATTCTGTATTTTCCAGAATTAGGCTTCTGTGGGACTCCCTGCTTATACTTAGCATAAACAGAAGTGTGTGAACCAAATCGATGATGCAATTTATATGCTTAAATCTTGTCTTACTCAACAAACCACTGAAGCAAATTCATAGTTTAGGAATTTGTATTAGTTCATCTTATAATCTCTTCTGATATCATCCTAAATGAGGACTTCCTACTCTTTCAAATTCAACACTCTTTGTTGAGAGAGATTCTGCATTGAAAAGTACCTCTATTTATCATTTTGCTGTAAATAGATATGGTGACTCATCACCATACTTTAACAGGAATCTATTGTAAAGCAGTCCCTGTCAGACATTCTTTCACTTGACCCATCACACAAAGAACAAATAAAACTTCCCAGAGGGAAGTAGTCATTCTCTCTTCTGAAGTTGCCTGAGGGCTCTCATTTTAGGCTGAAGTACATGATATCTACCAGTGCGTGCAAAGCCTACTTTCTGACCAGATCCTCATTTCAAGCAGTTCTAAAGTGTGGGCTAAGACACCAGCGTCAGCAGCAATTCCTCAGTTCTCTCTGGCTATGCAGCAGCATAAACAAACATACAGTCTAGCTTATAAATAACAGAACAGAATTAATAAGGTGATTTTAAACAGCATATAAATCAATGCATTGTATGTCAAACCACTCTGGGTTGCATATATGTGTAATGTATTATTAACCATATAATCAGGCTCCTTTAATTATTATTTTTCCCCAGAGAGCCAAAGAGATACTTTCTCACAGAAAGCCATATTAGTACAAAGATTCACATAGCCATGTCACAAAGTGATTTTCTCATATGAAGCAATTGTTTTTGTATAATATACTCTGAACATCAAAGAAGAAAATGTTTCCACAATAAACATATATAGCATTCCGTATGTTTGTACTCCCTAGAGACATAAAACATACAAAAGACATGCCTTTCCTATTACATATATAAATTCTGTCTACTAATTGTATCTTAATATTTTAAAAATATATTTTAGTCCAAAGATACCTGGACTCTAGATGGTGGTAAACAAAGGCATCTTGTTTTTTAGTGTTACTGCTGCATTCCCTTGATAGTTTAAATGTATATAGAAACCATCCTGTCCCTCCCAAGCATATGTCATGGCTATCATTTGAGGGCAAAAGTGAAGCACCTTGAAGTAACAACTTTGAATTACTAGTCTTACTCATAGGTAGATAAGGAAATTTTCTACCAGGTGTGAATATCAGATGACTGCTCATTGCTTTCAGCTGTAATTAGAGTTGAAAGTACAAGATTGTCATGATCCCTCAAAGGCTGACAGAGTGCATGTTCCTTAATTCATCATGTTTGAAGGATTTTTCCCAGTTGGGTCATTATTGTCTTTTGTAGGGCAAGAAAGGTGCAATATACCTTTTTATTTTGCTTGTTTCTATTTTTTTTTTTGTCCCCACCTTCAGAACTCTTTGAAGTTTCTCAGATTAAACAGGTGATGAAACTTCCACTTATAAGTTGAACACCTATGTTGTGTTAAACAAGGAGTCTCAGTAAAAGCTATATTGGTAATCAGACCAGGAAACAGATCTGTATCCATCATCTTCTAGACAATATCTACAGAGTCAATCAATAACAAAAGCGCTTTGTCAAAGTGCCTTTTTTGTAATGGATACTGAGGCTTGGCAAAAAATATTTTTAGAGTATTTATTTCAGTATTCACAAAATTTGGGGGAATGGAAAACCATGGAAAGAAAAGAATGGTCTCCCTTATATCACAGGTACAGTCTCTATGCATTTTCCATCTTTTTTAGTTTGTGTAGAATGGAAACAGAAGGTATACTCCATTAACTTATGATACAAAGCTATCAAAACAGAAGGCAATTCTTATCCATTCACGAAATACATTGTACAGTCACTGCTATGCCCCCCTCTTTTTCAGCACTCCTTTTCCCACTACATCTAAATTAATTTGTGTTGAGAGTGAAGAGGGAGAACAAGATAAAGTAGGTGAATATATGCTATTGTATAATATCCTGTTAACTTTGATCAGCAAAAACTGTTAGGGAGTTTTGCTGGAGAAAAGAGTGCAAAACCCAGCCCTCAGCAAAAACACTTCCTACTAACATGAAGTACTGGAGTCAACACATGGTCTTCAAAGCAAGACTAACAAACAGCTTGACATATCTTGGTAGTTCCAGGAAACTGCAAGTATATGAATCTGATTTGATGGTCTAATGTATCTGTTTTTCATAAGCAGTATTTGTCCTAAGAGGTGCTGTTTCTATTTCAATATTTTGCTGTATTACTCAAATGAACACACCTCTCTGAGAAGTACCTTCAGCTGCCTGGCTGGCCTTAGGAATGTAGATGCATTTCCCACATAAATGAATCAGTACTTGTCATAGATATGCATTGTCGTGGTTTAAACCCAGCCACGCATCTCGTTCACTCACTCAACTCTCCTTTCTTGCCCTCCCCTGCTTCCAGAGGGATGGGGAGGAGAATCAAAAGAATGCAACTCCCACAGGTTGAGATAAGAACAGTTTAGTAACTAAGGTATAACACAAATCACTGCTGCTACCACCAATAATAACAACAATAAAGGAAATAACAAGGGAAAAGAATACAGCATCTCACCAACCACCGACAAACTCACGACACCCCACGCCAACTGAGCATTGACCAAATCCCTCCTCCAACACCCCAGAGCACTAGCCGTTCCGGGTAACTCTCAGTTACATCCTGGGCATGACGTGCTATGGTATGGAATACTTCTTTGGTCAGTTTGGGTCAGGTATCCTGTCTCTGCTTCCTCCCAGCCTCCCCTCCTCCCTGGCAGAGCATGAGGCTCACAAAGTCCTTGCTCAGACTAAACATTTGAGAAGTAACTAAAAACATTCCTGTTATCAGTTTTGATCCCAGGCTGAAACTTGAAAACACAGTGCTGCACCAGTTATTATGAATAAGGAAAAGATGACTGCCACTGCTAAACCCAGGACATGCATGTGAAGAAAAAGAAAGATATATTTACTTCTACCTGATGTGGAACCTCAGAACATACTGTTAAAGATCTAAAAATACTAAGACTTTTTTTTTTTTTTTATTTTTAGTTGAATGTGACCTTTCAAAGTACATGTTATTTCTCCTGACAGCTTCAAAATGTGACATCTCTATTGTATAAGATCTAGTCAATAATCCACAGATTCCCAATGGCTCTTTGGAGAGAGAGAGGCTGGGGGGAAAGTGGATGGTGTGTGTGTGGGGGGGGATGTAGGAAGGGGTATATGAAATACCAAATAAAAATAGGAATAAAGGTCTGTGCCAGAATATTTTACAAGTTTATGGAATACACTTTTCCTAAACCATACAGATGTGTCTGGTTATGTACTAACAACTAAAATACAAACCACAAGATTACAAAGAGGGCATGATTACTTTTTAAACAATTCAATGTGGTATAGGCAAGCTGAGTTTCTGTTTGCATAAACTCATTTTTCCTAAACCCAGTGTTTAATAAAGACAGAGAGTCAAGCAATTATTTCACGTACAAAAATAAACAGATAGCTATTAAATAGAGCAAATATTTGTTTTTTAAAAAGAAAATGTTTTCAAATATTGCAGATATTTGCAAATGTTGTACATATTTACTTATCAGTGTTTATCTACAGTATGACCAAATTTAAAATTGCCAGCATTCAATTTAATTTCTTGTTTTGAATTCAGATAAGCAGCATTAAATTTTCCTAATTTGTTTACAGCTGCTGGTGTGTTTAACTGACAAAATACAGTAACCAGCTCAGAGCAGCCTCCACACCACAAAGATGTTAATGAGCTGAAGATGTTAGTGAAAACCTGAAAGAGCAGTGTATCTTTTTTCTTTATTTTCAAATTATAACTAGGAATGTCAAGCTGTAGTAGTTCATTTTTCCTGTCCCATGCACTAATTTCTTCTGAGGTTTTTCTCAGTGTTATACCTCAGTTTACAGGTTCCATTGCAAGACTAAACTGATGGAAATGCATCAAGGATGATCTATTTACAGTAGTGAATTCTTTTGTCCTTTTTTGTTAGTATATTCATAGTAATTGGGGCTTGTCATCTATTAGTGTGACAAGAGCAATGCTATTCGGGGTCTTGGCAGGCAAAGAAAGACAAAACCCTTCCTTCAGACTTCTTACTTCTTTCACAGAAATTTTGACAGTGAATGGAGGAGGAAAGAAGGCAAAGTATCAGAGCAAACTTTTTACCAAGAGAAAATCCTAAAATAATAGAGTGAAATAACAACAGCATGCCTAAAGATTTAGTATATTGGTTATGCCATAATCAAGAAATAGCATTATAATCACAGCTGAGATTAGCAAGAGAATGTTTTGTAACTCACTGAAGTTAATTAAGTCAACAAAATGGAAGCATCAATAGCTTTGCAAACAAAAGCAAAACAAAAGTGCTGAGACGTGAGGGAAATAAACTTCATTCATCATGTGCAATAGTGTAGGTGTACTTTCACGGTCAGTGGCTTCAGTTAGGGACAAGTACCTGAATCCCACAAATCATTTAACTTTTTAACACTTATTTAGCATCTGACTTCCCAGGAATTTGTGTAAGCGGGAAGTTAATACCAAAAGGGAGTCAGACATAGACATGATAATGCAAATTCCTACTTCCTAGCTCAGAAATGGCTAGGATACAGAAATGCAGAAGGGAGGTAGAGAGAAACAGAGCAGGTTGGCAAAACAGCCAAAAAAATGGAACAAAGCAGTTCCAGGTCAGTTGAAATAACCTTTAATTCAATATAAAGCAAACTATCTACAAAAATAAATACTGTCAGCTTAATCTCCTCCTTGTAAACATTGTCAGAACTACATTTCATTCTAAGATGTTCAACAACATTCAGGTAAATTGATATCTCGCCTCCTAAATTTCACATTTTTACTTAGTAATTCATCATTCTACACATGATGCTGAGACCGTCAAATACTATCACATACCAATGGAGATTTTCCTGCCAACTAATAGTGATTGAAGAAGACATTTTTAACAGTATTGCTACAGTAGAAGACGTAAGAATGCAACTGTGAAGTAGACAATCAGCAACCAATAATTCAATGATTTTCAGGCAGTTATTGCCAGTTGTTTCTCTTTGTGCCTTCAGGAACCATCACTGGAAATCAAAACTCTAAGTTACAGGATTGGATAGCAAGTGGTTTCTGTGAATATAATTGACACAATCAGTAAATCACATGCAATTTTATTTTTCTGATAAGCAAGTATTGACAATTCCTCAAATAAATCAACTGAACTTCTACCTAACCTTAATACAGTTCACTGTTTTCTAATGACTTTATTGATTTCTTTGTTAGGGTGATCAGGGGGTGGTATTTGTTTGGTTTTTAAAGGAACAGCATAGGAAAAGTGGTAGTCCAATATTTCTATGCTTAGTCAAAAGTGAATAAATTTCCTTCTCTGTTTCATGTTCTTTATATATCTGTGTCATAAACTTCCAATTAGAGATCATAGTCACATTCTTTTCAAACCAAAGAGATAAAGCCAATACTAGCCTGGTTGCAAATCTATGCTTTGAAACAGATTTCCTGTTAAACCTGACATCTAAACAGTTAGTCACTCTGGGTCAAATTGACTTGTCTGTTCAACTCATAAAATTCAATACACATCAAATTAATTGCAATATGTCAGTGAACAAAAGAGGAATTGCCTTGGCAGGATAGCTCAAAATCTTTCTCATCATAAGCAACATGAGAAGAATGTACCCCAAATTAATGTTAAATGCTAAATAATGAAAATCAAAATGGCAAAGTTATAGACAAAAAAGACAAAAATATTTAATACATAAGTATATATAAAATTTATGTAATCACATTACACGTACATAGTGTAGGAATTATTTCAACATCAAATGTATACCAAAGTCTCTTATTCCTGTAGTTTACAGGGCTTTATCCTTCCTGTAAGTGGAACTGTAACTAGTCAGTTTCTGAATACAGAAAACAAGAACATTAGCAACTCAGAAAAATGTCCACATAGGTTCACTGAAAAACCTTAGTCAGAAGAAAATGAAAGACAATGATAAATATGCTAATACAAGCTTCAGTACAGAGGAAACACTTCCATTAGTTCTTTTCCATAAAGTGATCTGCTGAACCAGCAATCCAATGGAATTGGAGAGAGAGCATTTTTTAAAAATGTTGACAGGAAGTCCTCTATGTGCACAAAATTCACCTGTAGAAGTCTTTGCCACAAGGGTGGCACTGAGGTCAAAATCTTAGAGCAGTCTTGCACAGGACTGAGCATTAATAATAGGACAATGAACAGCTCCACTTCCAGATGACTGACATTGGCGTTAACTAAGTCTAGCCTTGGTGTTATTAATCCTCAGGCTTCTAAGCACTAATCATCACCTGAGTGGTTAGGATCAAATAAGAAACTTTCCCTGCAAGAACGTTATTGACCATTGCAAGTTCTTAATCTTGTCTCTAAACACTTGATACTGTCCAATTTCTACTATGGACTGGTTTGAACAAGTATAGTATGCCAATATTATTATATTTGAAAGTAAGGTATGTATTTAATTTCTGATTACAACTTTAAGTATTCAATTGTTGATTAAACTTATGTCTTTTATTTTCAAAACCTATTACAAAATTCAAAGACCATTTATCTACAGCTTTAATTATAATAGGCTTCTTATCACAAAGATTTTGTATGACATGGTTTTCTTCTCCACTATTTTTTTTATATATTCAGCTTAAATCTCATTTTATGTTTACCCATCTGAACTAATTTAGTGTACAACTGTAAAAAATACATAGGAGAAGTAAATGTAAGGAACTCATTTATTACATATTCATTTACTACAGTACCGTCTTGGTCAGGACAATTTTCATTAGTATTTTCTTGGGGAAAAAAATATCTGTAAATGAAAGTCAAAACATGGTTTTGCATGATTTTCCAAAATGTCAGTGTTAATGAAAACTACTGATTTCTGTAACAAGCATTATAAAAATTTCCCCATTTAACAATGATAATAATAGAACTTAGGCTGACTAACATCTAATTTTTTATAGACTAACTTTGAGCCTGATAGCAATTTCCTTCTCCTCTTACACATTCTCATATTACACCATTTCCTCTATTTTGTTCAGCTTAACCTGTATATTTAAGTAGTACAACAGATCCTGACCACTAATAGTTGCAACCTATCTGTGGTGCATTTACTGACAGCCTCTGGTCACAAGCGATGATTGAACTTTTACCACCAAAACCACAACACCCATCTTTTCCTAGTTGACTTAAAGAATATTGTTAGATAGAATATAGTAGATTACAGTTACTGTGGAAAGCAAGTCATGTCCATGTAAATAAAGTCAGTATATCTTGCATTTTCCAAGATTTAGCACATTCTGAGTCACATCCTAATTGTCTATGTGGTCTCCAGGAGCTCCTGTCTCTTCCTGAAACCAGCTTTATTATGAACTGCAGCTATGTCTTAGAAAGTGTGGGACCATGACAGTCCTTATTTGCTGTAGAATGGCACTGTCCATCTCCTGATGAATGTTTTAGCTCCTCTATTTGTTTCACTGGCTGCACTTCACTGCCAGTGAAATAGCTATTTCCTGTGTGACTGAGGTAGAGGGCCATCCCCATCTTGAAATGCTTGCAGAGCTTCTCTGCACATCAGACCTGGGCTACAGAGACTCTTGAGGCAAAGGTCAGGAAATGGAATATGGGTTGTTGTGTTGTCCACTGAAAAGCTGGTCTCAGGACAAGGAAAAGTTTCATTATTCTGAAAGCTTGTGCTGTTGAGGAAAGATTGGGTTTTACTCCCTTCTTGACTAGGTTTTCCTGAAAGTTGACACCTTCATCACAGCTCCTCCGTGCTGTGGAGTTGGTTCCCACTGTGGAACCTATTCCTTGTTTTGTGTTCCCCCAGACACTGCATGTTTCAAGAGATTCTTCAGGGATTGGTCTAATGGCCCTGCAATTTGTTGTGAGATGGCTTTTTTGTTTGTTTGGTTTTGGTTTTGGTTGGGTTTTTTGGTTTGGGTTTTTTTTTCAGTTCTATGGCAAAAGAGAGGAAAGGAAGAAAGAAATATCAGACAAAAATAATCTTGCCTGGGTGCATACTGTGAAAAACATTGCTAGGCAATGTGTACTTATGGAAAACTCACCTACCAGGTGATGAAATAGTTATTTAGATGTAAAGCAAATTATGAGCCAGTCCTTCTCCCAGAATCTTCTCAAGGCAGCATTACACTCTCTGAAGGCAAAAACCACTTACACGATTTGCCTTCAAGATCACCTGTGCTAACAAATATTTGGGGCTTTCAGAGTCCTCACAGCATTTTAAGGTTGCAAGTGGGCTAGCCATGTTAATTCCTTTGAACCACATCATTCATAAAGAAAAATTACATTCCTCTTCAAACAATGGAGGCCTTCATTTTTTTTAAGTCCCTCAAATGTATAGGCATGAATACATTTCTTTTTTATGAGCCTTCTGGCTTTCACTGTAATACTATTCTAATGTTCTTTGATAACTGACATTCCTAGCATACCCAGCTCATTGTTCTTACCTTATGAGTTTTCCAAAATAACATTAACCAACTAGCTGGATAAAGTGTATAATGTAATTAATTACATAAACTTTCCAAATCTGTAGGAAGAAAATCATGGCGCTACAAATACTTATTATCACTTATGCTTAAATACCTTTGAATGTTAGACATAATCACAATGGTCAGTCAGTTTAATGACCCTGAAAAATGTCTATGATATTTACAGAAATAGTTGATAGACATCCACAAGTTGTTTCCTTACTCCTATTCATTCGTAATAATGGCAAGTTGCCTGCTGAGGGGCTGCTCAGATTCCTATGCCTAACATAAAATGTACTGGGTTTGTGTAAGTAGCTTGCCAGAAAGGAAAAAGACATCTTTTTGATAGTGCCCTATCATCTGCCAACCCCACCACATTGGTGCCACATGCCTCTTTTCGAAGGATTATGTCAGCCCATATTTAGCTGCAGAAAATAGCTTACATATTTCTTGTAAGCAGCATATTTTCAAACCAGAAGTGTTGTGTATATCTGATTAACACATAATAATGAGAATGGCAACTCCTAAATAAACAGCATATGAGTATTTACCCTCTACCCCAATCAAGAAACAAATAGGACTTGAGAAAACATAGGTGCAATAGATGAGCCTAATACACAGGATTAAAGCCTATGGCAGTACAAAGTCTATCACTATGCCACAACTTCTGGCTAACTTGCATTTTCAAATGGCTGACGTTTTGATGCAGTACCCAAATTGCTTGTTATCCATGATCATTTTATGGAGATCTGCCTCTGCTTGTGCAAGGTACATTCTTCAACCCTTTTTTAATACTCTTACACAAAAAAAAATGAAGAATAAACAACACTTGTACTATTGAAGGAGGCACATGTGAATGTGTATGAGAAAAGAACCTTCTCTAATTAAAAACTTACCAAGAACAAAATTGCAATTTTTTGCAATCTGTTCTTGGGAAGAAAGTTAAGGAAACAGATTTTATCTATAATATGAAGTAGTCACCCAGTTCAATGCACTTCTGGATAGAATTCAAATATTTGGTGATGAAAGCAATTGCAGAACTTACATAACGGGAATTAAGCAGGGCTTTTCCACCTGTAGACAAAAGGTGCCTAGTTGATCAGAGTTATAGTGACATACAGCATCAATCTCAAACTAGCCTTGATCTCAAGAGTTACCTGCACATTATTTACATAAATTATATGAATACACACTTATATTTGGAGCAAACACAGTCCTGAGACAGATAAGTGAATGTCTGAATGGAGGAATGAGTTATACATACATGTACATCAAAATCCAAACCATCTGCTTAAAAGGCAGAACATTTGGAACTTTGTATTGAGAAGAGTCCTGTCTACTTTAATGCAGTACGAATTTTGGCTGTGCTCAGGAAAATATTGTCTTATCTAAGTCTACAATAAATTTATATTAGTCAGATGAGAGAAATATCAAACGCTTCCAAAC
Source organism: Agapornis roseicollis (assembly GCA_002631895.1). NCBI lineage: Eukaryota > Metazoa > Chordata > Aves > Psittaciformes > Psittacidae > Agapornis > Agapornis roseicollis. Next base: position 26,113 of record NDXB01001224.1, on the reverse strand, counting down.
AGGAAGGATGTCGTTTGTCCCAAATAGTTCAGTGTTTAACCAGTCTTTCCAATATCACAATAATGATGTCATTTCCCTTATATCATTACAGCTGTAACTGCAAGAAGATAAAGTATTTGTTGAATGAAGAGTCATATAAATGCTGACTATTGCTTTATATCTTTAGTCTTTAGACCTTCTTGTTCCTTCTTTGGCAGATTCCCAGAATATCTTGTAAGTTGTCATTTGGCCCAAACCAAAGTTCAGTTGTTCACCTATTCTCCAGAGCACATGAAACTATTTGTTTAGAATAGATTTCTCACAACACAAGTAGTCTAAGAGTTAAGAATCAATTCTTTACAAGGCACCACTATTTTTAGGTATTACAAACTCCTGTTACACAGTTTCAAAAGTATTAGCCTTATCAGCTTTCCTTTAATAGAAGCAACACTTATGCAATTATGTCCACCGTCTCCTAAAAGCTTACAATCTATACAGGGAGGAAAAAAAACCAACCCTGAAATGCTTGCTTTTCTTTTCCATCCAACATTCTTATTTCAGTAAAACTGCATTGTACACTAAATGGCGACAATTACTGCATGCCACTAAAAAGCCAGACTGCAACCATTATTTTTTCAGCTTGCATTAAAATTTTAGCACAGGTACTTGAGCAAAACATAGATTTCCAACTGGCACAATAGGCATACTGTATGCAGTGGTCTATTAAGCTAATAAAGATTAGTAAACTAAGTGCAAAATTACATAATGCTGTTGGACTAGTAAAATATCTTCTAAAAGTATAGCACTTATGATGATGTCAGCCTATTGACTGGTGTGAAAGAACTACTTTTCCTGAAAGCAGAAATCACTTAAATTTTCACAAGTTCCAGGTCTTGGTGTGATAAAGGACAAACATCTGGATTCAGGAGCAGGTCTTTACTCAGTATGTGGAACATCAGTGCAGGGACTCCAGAAAATGGAGAAAGGGCTGTTGGATTTGGGTTTTCTTTTACCCACACTGAAAAGCCCATGTTAAACATAGTTGAAAGCAAGTCATATTAAAATAACAAGTACGTTTTCTCTGCTTATGGCTAGGTAGGAAATCTAGCAGACATTCACAATGTAGAAGGTAGCAGTCATACTGTAAAACTTTCACCAGTATGTTCTACTGCAAATTATGTTGATATGTGTACATTTACTAGACATATTTTCTTATAAGAATCACATACATTTTTCTTCAGAAGCATAATGATATTTGTAAATACAAGATTAGTTAAGTTCCCTCAGTTCATCTTGAACTTCGCTTAGGAGGAAGGAGCTGCACTTGCTCAGTAAGTCTGCTCCTTCTGTTCCTCTCTGTCTGATTACTGACCTCTCTGGTATGGTTTACTTCAAGTGGTAGCCCCTCATTACTATAGTTGTATCTTGATGCAAGCAGGAGCAAGAAGCAAATGCAAGCAGCACCTATGATACCTATAAATGGTGGGCCTTCCATGCCCTGTAGCAACACCTATGACATTTAATTGCTTCCAGCACAGGCAACAGGTTGTGAGAAACGTTCACCTTATATTACCCTTGCTTTTACAGAGTTACCATATCATCAGCCTAAAGGCAGTAAAATAGCAGAGATAACACACAGGTCCTGCCTGTGTCTTTTCTCATATTGCACCTAGTCAACCTGAAGCTGCAGTCACAGCTGAGCATGGGATAAAGTTTAGAAAGCCAATTCTCATAAAGACAAACCAGTAGAGCTTCAAAAAGCTGACAATACTCTCACTTCATTTGAGCTCAGCACTGAACCAGGGCTTTTTCGAACCACCTGACTCATCTCTGCAACCACTAGGTTCCAAAGTGCTCATTTCTGTTTATACCAGTCTTACCAGGGCACCACACTGGTGTGAGACAGCTGTGGGACACTGTCAAAGTGCAGATGCCCCTTTTTATGCTGTGCAACCACACTTCCCAGAACAAGTTAGTCACTAAATTCCAGAGCCGCCTTTGTGGCATAAACAGACTAATGAGAAACCCACCAGAGAAAGCACCAGAATGCTAAAAAAAAAAAAAAAAAAAAAAAAAAAAAAAAAAAAAAAAAAAAAAAAAAAAAAAAAAAAAAAAAAAAAAAAAAAAAAAAAAAAAAAAAAAAAAAAAAATAATGTAATGACAAATGCTTCTCAAAACTGCCCTTAAAATTGTGTCCTGCATTAACTTAGCAGCATGATCAGTTACTTGTTTTGTATATTATGGATGTACTTGTGTACAGGCATACAGTCCAAATTTCAGAGGGAAAGCTGACATGAGTTAATATCCTAATGTTCAATCTGTCATTCATGCAGCTGAATTCTGTACACTAAAAACACCTTTCTCCATTAAGGAAAGTAGTAGCAAATTGGCTGATTAGCATAAATGTACAACTGTTGTCTCTCAAGAGCTATTATCATACTTTGCAAATGTAGTTGTTTCAGTTGTTAAATTTATGAATTCTTCTGGGTTTTTTTCTATATAAATCTTGGCACCTCTAGCACTCATACTATTATTCCCAGTAGGTAAAAAAGCCCTGAGCAAATATGAGATGAAAATTTTTAAAAAACTATGAATCTTGGGAAAAAGAATACAGCAACTGAGAAATGCAATTAGCGTTGGTAACAGTCTCAAATAAACTTCAGGTTAGGAAATTTACAGAATTTAATCCAGTGAGAGTTCGTTATGGCTTGATGCACACTACATAAAGCAAATAATAAATTACTGTCTTCAATCATTCAGTTCTAAAATAAAATAGTACCCTACTTTTGTTATGAAATGCCCAAAACAAACCATATTGATGTTCATAAGTGTATTCCCCTTCCAAAAAGCCTCCTAATAAATAACCAGACCATTATCACTGAAATTCAAATATGCCAATCAGCTGAATTCAAGAGGCCCTTTCCCATGAAAAGTCAAAGAAGCCTTAACACAAGTCATTTCATTGACTTAAATAGAACCACTTGAATAAGTGAGAATGTCCCAACTGGGCCAAAGCTTTCTCAGCACTCCATTGCAAATTATAAAAAGATACACAGTACTATATCTGTGCCATTAGGCATAGTTCAGCTGTTGAAAATTGTACTGTTGGTAACTCTTTTATCATCCAGTGAGAACGTGTCTAAAATAATGAAATCGTACATTACCCTTTGAGATTTACAAATCTGACACCACATGCAGTGTCTGCTCTCTCTTCTTTAAATTAATATATAGGGAGACATCTCTTTGTATGCTGAAAATCTTTTCTCTCAGCTCTCCATAATTTTAGAGGTCATTTAATGAACACAGTCCTGATTTGATAGAATCCTTCTCCCATGTCATTGATCTAATAAGTATCTAACATTTTAGGTAGTACTGTGCTATATGTACTACTGCTCAATGAGGCTGCCACTTATCCTGAAGACAAAAACCAGGCTGGCAGGGAAGCAGCGGTTTGGCATAACTTCACGTACTTGCCTGTTGGAGAATTTCAAATCACTCTTCATATCTTTAGTGGTGAGCTCATTCATTCAGGAGAAACAACTTGGGTTTGGCAACTGATTTTGGAGAGTACATATTTCTCTCATGTTCTAGGGAGTACTGACTTGTGCCTTGTAAATCATACAAAGTGTCTAGCAAGCAGTAAATACGTAAATGGAAGAGAAGGTCAGTAGTGTTTGAATGAAGGAACTGATGAAGATTTCTCCTGGGATATTTCAATTGCTCTCCTCCAATGTTTTCAAAAGGCATAATTTTTAAAAAATAATGGTGAAGATATTTTTTAACTCATTTTGTTTGATCAACAAACTCAAGTTTGAATTTTATGTATTTATCCATAAGACTGCTCATAGCTCTGTCTGTTGTACTAACTTGTTTCTTGTCTGTCTTCTCTCCTTGTCCCTTCTGACTCATCAAACTGGAAGAGTTTTCCTGATCTTTTCTCATTTTCCATGATCAGCACTGTATCATTTTTCAGTGTGCAGAACAGTGTTTGTAGTAGTATCCTAACCTTAGTCCAATGATTTGCCTGGTTATTTACATGATATACACATGAGGTTCCATTATTACATATTTTGCCTAGCAGACAAGTGATACCTATTGTTTTGATTGCTTACAGAAAAATTTGTCAAGGTTTGATCCTATTTGCAGAGCAATACAGGCAGATTAAAGGTACAGGTTAGCAACTATGTCCAGACTGCAGCTCTGCAAATACATTTGTACAGTTCACAGCAAAAGACTTTAGGGTTTCAGTGAGTGGTTTGAATCACAGATCATGACTCCAGGATTTTATGAGAATTTTTGAGGAAAAGGCTACAGATTTGTTTTTTTAATGGAAGATATTACAGCCACATCCATGTGGGGATCCATCCTAGAAGACAGTGAGCTTTGTTTAGACTTGCAGCTGCCATCCACTTTAAACAGTTCGCCGAGCCCTGTGCAAAGACCCAGAACTCTGCAGGTAACATTACTACTGCTACAAAGAGTAGTGACTGAACCTCCTTCCTTGAAAAACTCAAAGAAAGACACTTGTCTTGAAATTTCAGATTTTCAGAGTTTTTAAGATGCTCTACTGGTTGAGTGGGGACAATGAGTTCTGTCCTTCAACCTGTTTTATAGATGCAGGTTTCTTTTCAGTAGGTTACAAATTAAATTCCTCAACACACACAGACTATTCAGCAATTCACCACAGCTTTTTAATCATAACTCACAGTATGTGAAGTAGTTCTCCACAGGAATGAAGGATTTTCAGAAAAAGAAAAAGAAGTAGAAATACAATTTATTCTATCTTTGAGCAAAGGCCGGATACAATGGCCTCTTGAAGGTCTTTTTATAATTTGTTTAAAATATTTACTCATTTTTCATCAGGTTTATTTTGCAAATATGGGAATACAAAGATCACAGTTTTCTAATAGGGAAAATATTCATTAGGCAGCTTCTTTTCAAACTGGAAGATGTTACCCAATTATCATACTCATCAGGATATCTAACCAGAGGTTTGAAGATTGTAATAAAGATAATCTGCAAGACAAACCCTCATGCATTCACCACTCTCTGTAGATGACTTCTGCTGTGAGCCACATCTATTTCTTTTGATACAAAACTTCCCCAGGAGACAAAATAACAGGTATGCCTACTTACATGCTGATTGTCTACATCAATTCACGGAAACCTCTGAGAGAAATGCAGCACAACAAAATTGCTTACCACAAACATCTTGTTAAAGAAGTCCCTATAACTTCCCTCATTTCTCACCTGGTTCCCCACATACTCTCCTTATGTATGTCAGCGGAGCCCCTAGAAAGGGAAGGATGCCAGGGAAAGTTTAACAAAATCCTGGATGTTAATCATCTCGATTTCTAAATTGTCTGTTCCTGAAGCTTGAATGCAGGCAGCAGTCAGCTGAAACTCAAAATCCACACACAGATACCATTATCAGTGCACAAATTGAAAGGGAACATGGAAACGATCAGGTTTAGATACACAGCAGAGTGAGTAAGTGAAGACAGGAAATAAAGCACACTTCCAAGAAATGCCCCTGGTGGCTGCTGTCTTCCCTGTGGTTGGTGTCTAAGTTATTTATTCTCTACCCCATTCAGAAAATGTAATATAAATCTGCGTATTGAAATCAATACCACAATTAGAGTGATAGGAAAGCATTGTATTATCCAGACTAGTCTGCTGCAATTTAGTCAAATGAAGACATTTCTGATGGCTTGGTATTAAGAAGAGGATTTCTGGTTTGTTTAAAGAAGGGAGTGAGTCCTCAATATTTGTTGTTGACTTTGTACTTTATTTACACTGATACGCACAAATTAATACATTAAAATCTTACATCTTCAGTGATGAAGATCGTTTGTGTGGGATAGTTAAAAAATAAAGTTAAACCCAAATAGCTTTTGCTCTTAGTAATCTTAAAACACAAATTGGCTAAAACATTCTTTGTTTGACTTAAGATAATGCTGTGTAAAGAATATCCAAAATGACATAGGCACTCTTTCCTGGGGAACCTCCTGATGGCTCCTGACGTTTCAACCTAGTAATGTACCGAGCTGGTTTGTTTTGTTTGTGAAATTAGTCATGTTATAAAAAGTGGGTTTTACACTAAACTGTAGGGAATAAAATATGCAGAATTCATGAGACACAAAACACATAAAAATTCATTTCCTAAACAGAAGCACTGCAACATTGTGTAGCAAAAACTATTACTTTTTTCATTGTGTTTGCAATAAAGAACTCAAGCAACCATGCCCTTCAGGGCTGGGCTCCTCACCACTTCACTTGAACTCAGCCTCAGCATTCAGCCATGGCATGTGAAGTTAATTACTCTGGGCATTGGGGCTCTGAACAGAATAATGACCCTATTTGCAGCTCCGTGTACTATGTACCACGCTACAGTGAATTCTTTCAGTACCTACACATCGCACACTCAGTGGCTCTGAATGGAGTAATAATTCTAGGACTCTGGAGGAAAGCTCAACTGTCATCTCATTTTCTCAGGGACACTTGTCTTCTCAGGTAACCATTTAATGGAGGCTGCCATCAGTCCACATTCAGTCATTGTCATCCTCCCAGTTCAAATGTAAGGAAAATCTAAGGGTTAAAGCTTTCAGAAACAGTCATGCAAGAGGGCAGGCTTGAAACAATTTCTTAGCCTGGATCTTAGGATCCTAAGGCTTTTCTACCAGCTTTTGTCATAAGAACATCAGAATTATGTAAATTCAAAAATCTACAGTTGTAAATGACTTCCCATCTAGAGAACCAAACACTGTCTGCAGGAGACCTGGTTTACATAATTTGGCAAGATGGCTGTCTTGGGAACTGAATATTTTCGTAGAAACTGCATAGCTGAGAAAAAAAAAAAACCAACAATTTCACAAAAAAGCCTATTAGACCTGATTGTTTCCCCAATACCTAACTACTCTCAGTTATTGTTAGGATGAAAAGCTTCAGCAGCTTTGAAAAATATATGAGAAAATACACTGACTGTCTACAGCTGAAGAGAAAATACCCTATGTGTACTGAGGCAGCTGGCTTTATCTGATGTAATAAAAAATTATGGCAGATGGTGTGATACATGTCTGGTCAACAGTAATATTAATATGGAAGATTAATAAATGAGGAAAAATCAGTGTCTGGTAAAAATCAGTTGCAAATCTGACTCAAAGAACAAAGACATTTAGGTTTTTTTGCACAATTTGTACCATATCATTTGTTAACATCATGATACATCTTCAACTTGAAACGAAGCCCTTATACTCAGCATTTTGAGCAGTAGTTGTAGGAAACTGAATGGAAAAGGAAACTGAAAAGAAACTTTGAGGCAGAGAATGGAAGCTGGGCAATTATTTCTTGGGATAATCTTTCATTTTATACCCATTTAAGACAATAATTTTGCAGATTCTTTTTCTTCACCCCAGTCCTGTTATTGTCTTTTTTTTTTTTTTTTT
>NDXB01001224.1:0-18585 GCA_002631895.1 Agapornis roseicollis | reverse complement strand
TTTTCTTTTTTTTTTTTTTTTTTTTTTTTTTTTACTTTCTGATGTCAGTTCATTAATTTATTTATTCAGTCATTCTTTGAGGTCTAACCTAGAAATAGGTAATTCTGCAGCTTCTAATTTTAATTCATCAGATACAAACTTTGCATAATCATGTAGAGAGAACAGAGCACAGAAAGGGACTATGAATTTGCTTTTGAATATTGCTTTAATTCTACATAGGATAGAAAAATAAGTTGTAGATTCATTTTTTAAGTGATAAGGTCTGGACTAGTCATCTAAGTAATTTTTAATCACAGCTACCATTTACTGATATTCATCTGCCGATATTCATCTGCCAATATTCATACACAGACCTTTGCTTATATGATATCCAGCTCTAATAGAAGCAATAGTATTTGACTGGGTCTAGATAAAAATGCACAATCTCTTGCTTATGTATGCATGTGTTGGAATGGGTTGTATTCAGAGTTTAGCTAGATGAATCTAAAAAGAAGAACATTAAATGTTCTACCCTTTGGAAATTGTTTCTGCTTTTGTGCTACCCATATCAAGTAGCTGTCTATTACTTCCAACAGAACATGTATGTTCTTGATGTGACAGTCCTCAATAGATGAAGAGAACTAGATTGATTTGTCACAATTAAAGAGAACCTAGTTTCTGGTTGTCAACTTAGTGATATTGCTATTTATTTTGATTGTAATTTTGTAGTGACCATGATGAGGCAATATTTTTTTGTTATTTATAAAGAAATGTGAGGAAGCATGTTCTTATGATCTAAAATTTTGCCTGAAACTTTAAAAATTCTAGAAATCATCTCCCAGTTCTCCTGAAGTATAAACAGAGACAGGATCCTCCTCTTTCTTTCTTTTGTTCATTCCTTAGTTCTTTTCTTCTCAAGCTCCGAGCCATTTTTATTTCCCAGTGCAAAATCTGAAGCTTCAAAACAGGCAGACATGAAACTGACACTTAGGTGAGATCTGGAAGTGTTTTGCTTGAACTGACAGCTTAATGTGCAGAACTTTCATGTGACCCAGACAGAAAAGGAAACACCAAGTCTTTCCTGACATGCTATGTAAAGTCACTAGAAGGTTTATAAGAGGATAATTTGCCTATTGATTTAAATGTACTTCCAGAAAATATTGCTCAGTTGCTGCAGTATGAAAAGATCTAAAGGTTTAGTCTCACTATTGTTTAACATTTTTTTGTGCAAAGTGTAAACCATCTGTAATTTCTACTTAAAGAGCTGTTGCAATAATCTAGATCAGAAATTTCAAATTAATCTTTATAAATTTATATTTTGCTTAGTTCCAAATTGTTGTAGTCCATGTTCATCTCAACAAATACACTTCTGAGATAAACAGTGCTCAACATAATATCTCTTTAAGATGGATTTTTTTTTATTATTTAGTAGTTGTTACAGTCAGCAGCTTGATTGTATGATAACATTTCTTCTTTCACCTGGACAACTAAAATATTAAAGCCAGAAATAAAGACTAGAGGGGTGCAATTTACTTCATATGATACTTCTAGAAGAATTTTTAAGATTAATATTGATTATGAATACACTCATGAAAGTTTTGTATCTTTAAACATTTCCAAAACTACCAGGCAGTTGTCTGAGCAATCATCAATAATATTGAACTAGTTATATCACCTGACTAATTCCAGCTTTCCCTATGATGAAAATTAACCTTTATTTTTAATGTATTTCTAACTGTCCTAGTTTACTTTTAAGAAGTCAAGATCTTTTTCTTATTAAATAAAATCTGATCACATAAATAAGTGTCATAGTCTACCAAGCATAAACCATACTACTCATTAATTAATATTCCTACTTTAGCCATTCCAAAGGTTTTAAATGTGCCAATTAAGATATGTAATCACTTCGTGGATTTAGAATATGCTTAGGATAGTCAAATTAATAAATTTGCTGTGTCACTTACCAGCAAATTTTCAGGGAAAATTCATCTCATGGGATCTAATTACCAAGAAAATCATTTTAAGTACATTGAGATGAAGTATTTGAAAACTGATCAATAACTTCCAGAACTAAATTCAGTTTATGTCACACTTTGTGTGACAAGCTCACTGGATTTTGAACTCTGCAGAGTTTTGAAACACATTGAAAGGTTAACTTTAAAGAAAATACATTTACAAGCCTCACAGATTATATGAGAAAATCAAATGGCAACTTTCCACAATCTCACAGAGCAGCCACTGAGTCCAAATAAAAGCCAAATTTACTGGTTTCAGAAACAGATGACTTGTGAGTGTGTTCTGCAGCAGTGCAGCAGTTCAGCAGTTGCTGATGAAAGATCCTGTGCAGCTCTGTTTCTCTCAAACAGTAGTAATCGAGCTTCAGGAAACCAAAATCTAAGTAACATTTTGAAATCTCCTCATTTCCTCCAAAAAAAACCCTAAATTCTGAAGAAGTGCAGAGCTATCCCACCAAACAACTGTCACCAGGTAAACACGATTGTTAATAGGTACAGATGACCTCTTGGTCTCTCTTTCTAATGCATACTAAAACATGTGTTAAGCCTCATGACTCTACTATCCAGTGAGTGAGAACCCTGGACACAAGGAACTAATTCCCATGAGAGTGGTAGAGACTCATTCTTAGATCAGATCTGCAGAATTTGTTCCCATAGTTTTGATATTTTAATACCCACAAAATATTAATATGGTAGCATTAAAAGTTGTGTAATGAGAAGTCTTTATTGAAGAATACAAAGTATACTGCAGATTCATGGAATGTGCTATTTCTGCCAGGAACAAAAATGATATGTTGATTTCAATTGAACTATTCTTATTTGTGCCAGCTGCAGATCAGGTTCAGGACATGTAGAAGTGCCATTATTAGGCATAGTCTTTACGTATGACATGTTTTTATTATTGCTCATCACTGATGTATACACCCTTTCTTTTTCTACTTCCATGGTATTTAGAAAGATGAAAAATTAAAAGAAGTAGACATTTTACTGCTGTGGTAGTCTTTTTTTTCTTTGTTTTTAAGAATATTGAGCAGTGAGTTTTTGCTTCTATACTTCAACTCCATTATGTCTAGACCATCAAGTTCTATTCACAGAAATGATAATCAAAGAGAGACTGAAATAAAGTCACTAGATGTCAATAGCTTGGTCTGTTTTTATAAAAAATATCAGTGTACATCAGAACAAAAATAAGGGGGGGAAAAAAAAAAGGTGCTGTTGACAGGTGACCAGAGAAAATAACTTCTTGTTGGAAGGTTTTAAGCCCTGAGGATTTATTTGTACCTGCTGGGCTAGCAATGGCCAAAGAGCAGAAATAATGATCTGACAGACAAATACACAACAACAAATAAGCCTGTGCCATTGCTCCTGGCAACTGTTCATTATTTAAAACAGTGCTACTTTGAAGAGAAGCAAAATGCCTGAGACCTGTTCTTTGTATAAAGGTAATAGAAGGCTACATTTAGAGACTGAGCAGCTTGAGAGATCTTTAAAAGTAAAACTCAGTCTTCCAGAAACATCTCTTGTGATAGGTATTTGGAAATGGGATATGATTTGTTTAAAGTAAAGCAAAAGTGTTCAAAAAACTGCAGGTCCCTATCCACAGCAGTTCACAAGGGGTTTTAGGTATACATGTTATTTTGGTGCCATTTTCTGAATCTAACCATTCAATGTAAATACTGATCTGATTTACACAATCAATGGTCCAAGTTTATTCAAAGGATGTATGCATATTAGTAAAAGTTGCACTTTGCTAGAATGGAGGGGGGAAATGCCAGCTTTTCGTCATATCCACCACGGAATGAATCAGAAAAGTTAGGGACAACCTTTATTCTGAGGGATTGTGTGTGACCTTCAAAAAGGCTGTTTGAATATTCCACAGGCCAGTTCACTCAGGAATCAAATAGTTTTTAATAACTGAGTTGCTGAGTTGCTATTTGCCTAATTTCCACCATGGAAAGATGCACAGGGAGCCATTAGATTTGTTAAAACTTTTTATACTGTCTACTCTGTGCTCATGTTACTTCAACATGTTTGCTTGAAGAAAAACTGCCCAACTACAAGAAGGGATCTTGATGCAAGGAGATGAGGAAACAGCATTTGTTACCTTCTTCCTTTCCTTATTCCATTTAACTTCTGAATGGCCACACTGCAACCCAACAGTTTATCAGACTGATGCATCTAATTGTGTTACTGCCTGACGTGATGTGGCACAGCCCATCAGGTACTTCAAAGTCAAGTTCTACTTCTCCTTTTTGACAGCAGCCACAGTCCCAGCACAGGTTGCTTTTGTTCTCTTTCTTTGCTTTGCTTGGTTGGTATCATACTAATACTTATTTGAGTGTTAAATAACAAGCAGAGACAAAGTTACGAGCTTATGATGACACTACCAGTATCCCACTGTTCCCTCTCACTCCTACATGACTACACTGGTGTCTGCATAAAAAGGACATGGAACTGTTGGAACAAGTCCAGAGGAGGACCACGAGGATGATCAGGGGACTGGAGCATCTCCCATACGAAAACAGGCTGGGAAAGTTGGGACTGTTCAGCCTGGGGAAGAGAAGGCTGCGTGGAGACCTCATAGCAGCCTTCCGGTATCTGAAGGGGGCCTGTAGGGATGCTGGGGAGGGCCTCTTCATTAGGAACTGTAGTGACAGGACAAGGAGTGATGGGTTCAAACTTAAACAGGGGAAATTTAGATTAGATGTAAGAAAGACATTCTTTCCTGTGAGGGTGGTGAGGCACTGGAATGGGTTGCCCAGGGAGGTTGTGAATGCTCCATCCCTGGTGGTGTTCAAGGCCAGGTTGGGCGAAGTCTTGTGTGGCATGGTTTAGTGTGAGGTGTCCCTGCCCATGGCAGGGGGGTTGGAACTAGATGATCTTAAGGTCCTTTCAAACCCTAAGTATTCTATGATTCTATGAATGCTTCATCTAGACCCTTCATTTTAAAGAATAACAGGAAAACCACAAATGTAAGGGTTTTTTTTTTTCCAATTCCACATCATTCTTAATAATGCATGCCAATTTCACTGTCATCTGCAGGCAAGTACGTCTGCACAGTTTAGGTTAAAAACAGCAGGTCTGCAACTCCCACAAGAACATTCCCTTCCAATTTCTTTGTTCAGCATAAGTCATCAGCAATACATTTCCATCCCAGACTTATCGGTGGGATGCTCTGCAACATTACAATGGTCTTATTAAACACAACCACCACTACTATTCCCATAAAAAAGAGTGTCTATTTAATACTCTTCTCCTCCCAGTGACACTGAATTCAAAGACACAAAAACTTCCGTAGTTGAAGAGACGTAACTCCTATCTTCTGATGTTTGTAGGTTTCAATTTTAAGTGAAAAGAAGCAAGTCTGTGTAGTTAAAGTTCCCAGGAATTCTCTCAACTGCAAAGAGAGAAGCTCATGTTGCTGAAGAGACATCATACACATAAACCCCAATATTCAGGAGATAAAATGCCAGCAGCACCTCAAAAAGGTTCAATTGTTGCATTATTTTTATTATTTGAAGTAAAAAAAGATGCGACAAAAATCAGTGATGCCTAGAATTTTTAACTGTCACGCATATCTGGTCCCAGTCTTGTGTGAATGTTGGTGAAAGTGTCACTTTAAGGACACAGTCAAAAGGTTTCTTTGCAGTGAATAAAAACCCAAGTAATATATTTCCCATTAAAAACAAATATTTAAATAATTTTGACCTTCTCTTCAATTATGTATAACAGTGCCCACTTTCATCCTCAGACAAGCTCCATACTTCGAAGATCAGCTTTGCACAAGGTCTGCAGGCAATTTTGAACAAGTGTTTGAAGACTCCTGAAAATGGGCCTAACGTTACCTGCCTCCAGGGTTATCACAGTTATGCTCTCATCTAGTGTTTATGCTAAAGAATTGGCCCTATTATCATACAGGAATGACTTCTGGGTAGCTTCAGCTGAATTAAAAGAACAAAGGGGGATGGAATATATAAATTTGTAAAGTATTTTAGAGGGCCAAATGCAGGGATGGGACGGATAGAATGGCATATATCAGTTGTGTAAATAAGAGGATAACAGGTTACCTCTTTACAAATTTAATTGGCTTACTCTGGGAAAAGAAGTTCAAATAATATTTGAAATGGAAGCATTTTTGTTGAAATCTCTTCCTATCCATCAATCTTTTCCTCAATAATATGGGGAGCTTGATTTTATGAGCTCTGAATTCAATTTTGTTATTGTAAAATGTAGAAGCAGTGATTACTTATGTTGTGTTTTCATTTGATTCGGTGTGGGGGACTTTCTAAGGAAATGAACGCTTCAGCTTTTCTTTGCCTAGTGATTGCCTAACTTAACAGAGTTAAGTCAGTTCTGAGGATCTGGGGCACTGCTGTGAAGTTGCATGATCTCATCCTCCACAACCACATCCTTTCCCACAGCCATTCACTGCCTTTCCCCTCTTCCTTTTGCTGTTCTGGTCAAGCAGGGCCTAACATAAGAAGAGGACATGCTCACACTCTTCCCACACTCATCCCACAAAGCACAGCAAGCATCTCCACTATGATGTGCATTGCAAAACAAGAAGACTTATTCCTTTCCTTTCCCTTCTTTCCTTCCTTCCTTCCTTCCTTCCTTCCTTCCTTCCTTCCTTCCTTCCTTCCTTCCTTCCTTCCCTCCCTCCCTCCCTCCCTCCCTCCCTCCCTCCACCATTTAGTTACTAAACCATCAGGAATACATTAAACCACAAGTACAACAGGGGTAGCTGAAAACAGTTTATTAAGTGGAAAGCACAAGCAAACCCATAAAACAAAAGCAGTTTGATTGACTTTTGGGGCCAGATGTGGATCTACTGCAATTTCATTTATTTTTGTGGTGTTACCCCAGAGTGAATATGGTCTGGACAAATATTAGTCCTCTAGAAGAAAATTGCACGTTCTCATCTGCCCCTAATTTGCCTTCTGAAAAATTTGCTATGCCTTGAGAGCATGGAACAGGGCATGAAGCAAGAGGAAAAAGAGCATTATGAGTCAAGGTGGGTATAATTAGGCCTAAATCAATGTGATAGAAATTAAGTAGGTGCCTCATTTTTATAAGATAGGAAACTGTGCAAGACATAAACAAGTTAGAGTTTTTATTTTTTTAACTGTAATAGAGGCTCCTTGGAAAGTAAACAACCAGCACGCACTAGGAAGGTTTATGTCACAGCACTAATTAAAATTCCAGCCAAGAAAAATACCTTGGATTTAACAAGAGCAATAAAAACATTTTTAAAAGAACATATGGACAAGTCTTCTGACAAAATGCCTACATTGTTACAGGAAAAAAATATGTGATAAATATGTGTGTACAGAAGGAAAATATGTCCTAAATGAAGACTTAGAATTGAGGAATAAGGTTGCCAGGACAGTACTACCAAAAGCATGAACTGAGGATTTCTTTAAGCATTTGACCTCTTCCTAGTCACAGTCTTGGAAACACTCTCATGGCTCCAGTACAGACCATTATTGGGCCAGATTCTCCACCTTTTCTAGCTGCATCTGGAGCTGTCAGCTTGTGACTCCTCCAGGGGACAGAGAAGAGAAAAAAACATCACAAATCTCAGTTGAGATAAAACAGTAGAAGCCTTCAACATACATCTGTTAGCTAAACTAGAACAAGGGAGGTGCGGATAAATGGTCCCTTCTCCAGCTGTGCAAGAGTGGTGCTACTTTCCAGCAGGAGGACAGTAACTGCTAACTGGCAGGGTATGAGGAATGTTAACTTCTTCCACTATCTCAGCTGGTTGCAAGGATTAACTGGAAGAGATGATGTTTCATAAGTGGTTAAACAGTCACCTATTGTTGAGGTTTAATCTAGGCCACTTGAAAATAACAAACAGCCAGGAGGTGGACCAGGATGCTAAGATCGAAGGGGCTGAGGTACATCCGGACTGGCAAAATAAGGGTGAATTATTTATGGTGGGCCCATAACACCTCATAGAATGGTTTGGGTTGGAAACCCAACCCTCCTGCCACAGGTAGGAATGCCTCACACTAGACCATGTGGCCTAAGGCTCTGTCCAGCCTGGGCTTGAACACTGACAGGGATGGAGCATTTACCACTTCTTTGGCCAACCTGTTCAAGTGCCTCACCACCCTCACAGTAAAGAACTTCTTCCTTATATCTAACCTGAACTTCCCCTCTTTTAGATTGAACCATTCCCCCTTGGCCTGTCACTACAGTCCCTAATGAAGAATCCCTCCCAAGCATCCTTATAGGCCCTTCTCAGATACTGGAAGGCTGCTATGAGGTCTCCATGCAGCCTTCTCTTCTCCAGGCTGAACAGTCCCAACTTTCTCAGCCTCTATGCATACTGGAGGTGCTCTAGTCCCCTGATCATGCTCCTCTGAACTTGTTCCAACAGCTCCATGTCCTTTTTATGTTGAGCACACCAGAATTGCAGAGTACTCCGAGTGGGATCTCATGAGTGCAGAGTAAACAGGACCAATAACCTGGAATTAGAAGGTAAGAAAGCCAAACAGCTGGGATCACTTTCTAGGGAAAGAGGTATTGACAAAGTGATTGGAAAAGGTGCACAAGTCCTCAGCTTCTGCGGGTGACTCCAGTAGGAGTCTCCAGGAGACTCCAGGTAGGCCACCATGGAGAAAAGTATCTAGTACGTGAAGGAATTAGCTGTGCTGGAGGTGATTTATGATGACCTGGACAAGAAACAGCTACCCAAAAATCCACATGATGTCAGGTACACATGACCTGTGGTGGTGGTGGTAAGTTTGTACAGGGCCAGGATTGTCGTCTTTTAACTCTGGAAGTGAGGTAAAGTAGCTAAACACTACACAGCTTCTTACTCACTCTTGAGAGATGGGGAGAGAATAAGGGAAAAAAAAAAAAAAAAGTAAAATTTGTGAGTTGAGATAAAGACAGATTAATAGGACAGGAAAGGAAGTGAAAATTACAATGATAAAATAATTAGAATGTACAAGTGATGTGCAATGCAAATGCTCACTACTTGCTGACAGATGCCCAGCCAGTTCTCTAGCAGGGGCCACTGGCCAGCTTTCACCCTAGTTTGTATACTGAGAAAAATGCCATATGGCGTGGAATATCCCTGTGGTCAGTGGGGGTCAGCTGTCCTGGCTGTGTCCCCTCCCAGTTTCTTGTGAACCCCCAGCCTACTCACTGGTGGGATAGGGTGAGAAGGTGAAAAGTCCTTGACAAGTTTACACTTGCTAATAGTGTAAGCACTGATTAACAGCAACTAAAATATCAATATGCTATAAACATTATTTTCATACTAAATCTAAAATGCAGCACTATACCATTTGCTAGGACGAGAATTAACTCTCTCCCAGCCAAAACCAGGACACCCATTTAAACCCAGAGTCCCCACAATTTTTATAACTAAATCTAAGCCAAGCCTTTAACCCTGAAAAGAAAAAATGCATCACAAACAAATTAATTTCTTTTCATAGTCATGAAATACATTAAAAGACATGATTTTATTAATGAACAGCATTTGTTATTTGAGTTAATTAGCTGGACATTTTTGAGGCCTCCTATTATACATCAGATGAAATTTAGCTATAATTCTGTGTTGTCTCATTGTGACTCTCCAAATGAGCCAGCCAGTATTATCTTCGGTTGGATGACCATGCAAGAAGTTCTTTATTTTTGTTCACAAATACCAGTTTTAGAGTTAATTCCTTCAACACTTATTATTTTTTGTGAACTTTTGCAAAATCAGTTTTGTGAATGTTCCTGAAAAAATGTGACCCAATTCATATTTGTGTGTGTGTGTTGAGTTACTCTCCTGGTTCTAATCGTTAAATAAAAAACCACAGAAATTTGGATAGCTGGATTCTAAATTACATAAACATCAGAAAATTAAAAAAAAAAATAATCTGGAAAATAATTTACTTTTCAGCAGAATTACCTCATTACATTTGGATTGTTTTCTCATTTTTTAATCAGAGAACCAGTAACTAATGTTAACTCAGCATTCGTAAGATGAATACGTTTTCCAAAATAGAATTCTGTTTCAAAAGGGACTAAAAATTCTCAAGTGTACAATATACCAATTACAGAATTATTTTTGTTTGTTATACCAATCATAAACCATGTATAATATACGTGAAAAAGTATGATAAATTAAGTAGGGATAATCAGGTAAAGTACAGAGGGAATCAGTAGGAAATGCTTGAAGAAACAATTTTTTGCATGTACTACCTGAACAATTTTTTGATTATTCAAGAGAGGAGTCAAAGACTAGGCTTAGAAAAGAAAAAATATTTAACTGAGGAGTTGATTTATTGGAAGGAAAGAACAGAACTAACAGACACTTGTATAACTGTCAGCAGAACTTGCTAAAGCTTTCTTTTGTATTCCCCAGTCACTGGCTACACTGTTTCCCAGATCCAAAGAGTGTTTGCATCCAATCTTGTGTTAACTCTCTTTCTCCCCTAACTTGCTTTGGTTTGAGGTGTCTTAGGGTATGAAAAGTAACCACATGGGTCTAGAAGACATGAGACCTCTGGAATATATACTTCCCTTAGGATGGCACTTGGAGGCATCGGGGATGTCTGTTTATTTAGCTGAAACAACTATGTTGTTCCTATGGTCTTCCAACATGTCCACACTAAATTTGCAGGCTTCCTACATTTCATGTGTTGTTTTACTGAATGCAGAAATTCTGGCCTTTCTGTTGTCATCAGGATCATTACCCAGGCTTTATGATGAACTGAGATTCCTTTCTCATTCCTTTTCAGTGAAGTTTTTGAAAAGTGCTCCATCAGAAAATGTGTAGTAAGCTCACATACAATGAGAATTGTTAATGATACATCCTTACGTATATATGCGCATCTCCTGTTGATAAGAGATGCTCATACAATGCATCACATTAGGAAGTACAATTGGCTCACATTAGTTAATGTAATGAATGCCACGGAGGCCACAGAGTGTTGAAAGTTAAGTGGTTGAAGCTTATAAATTGAAGCTGATTAAAACCTCCTTATTGAAAGAATTTTGTTGAAAAAAAGAAAGATTTCTCTTCCCAGGGCAATTTGATTTTCCAAAACATAAAAAACACACTTCATTCAGTTGAAAATCCTCAGTGGTTTTTAACAAAAAATAGAACATACTAATTTTTACTAAAAGTTAAAGCCATTTCATTGAAAACTAAAAGTGTCATTCCCTTCCATTTTTTTTTCCTAAAACTTAAATAATTACAAATTAGTGAATGCTCATGAAGAGCTGGTCTTTTCTTTCCTTTCTATCTCTCATTTATCTCTTCCGCACCTCTGTGTTCACCAACATGGTGTCATCTAAATATGAGACCATCTTTTTAATTTCTAACTTTAATTTTGACCGATACTTTGACCATCAGGTTTAATTTACAGTTATTCAATCAAGGTAAACTAAACAAAATTTAATATGACAACTCAGAAGCCATGAGCAATACTTTTGTTCCTATTCCATATTTCAATACTAGCTTGTTCCTAATTCTTTTACTAGCAATTCAGCCATCAAAGAAGACAAAACCAAAAATGTTTTTGTACAGATTCAGTTTCATAGCTACATTCTGAGTGTTTCCTGAGTTAGAAAATTGGGGAGGTTCCCATTTCCACTCTGATTTGTGCTGCCATTATCACATCTTTAAGTGAAGATAGAGGAACACATATTAAGGGATGTCTGATAACATTTTCATAGGTTTAAGCTTACATCTCCAAGGGGTCCAACTTTAATCAAATGGTTGCAAACATGATGAGACAATGCATGACATCCCACATTAGAACTTCCCAGGTCCCAGGTTCAGACACTGGAAAACACTGAAGTTTTCCAGGCTTCAGACTCCTGGCCATGAGGACAAGGTTGTAATACTGGTCTATGGCCACCACCTCCAGGACTTCTAGGCTCCCTGCCTAGATGTAGACCAAGGTCAAGATACCCTTTTTAGTCCTTTAAATGTCATTGCTTTAACTACATATTTTTTATAAATTCATAGAATAATTTAGGCTGGAAGGGAGCCATAGGTATCATTCGGAACAACCCTCATCATTCAAAAAACGGCCAATAGCATACGGTACATTGTTTTCATGAATAATGCCCATTTTAGGCCTCAGCTTTTAAGGACTATAACTGTTAGCAATTTTATAAAATTATAAAGATTAGTTGATCTGAGGTATAGTGGTAGAGTTTGGGGGCAGAAGAAATAAGAAAGAGTAATGAAAGCAAATAACAGGAAAACTATTCTTTCAGGAAGTTGTTATAAGTTCTTGTTTTATCTAAAATACTTGCTTCTTAATGAAAACTTGCAACTATTCCAAAGTATTCTGCAGTCTGGTTTTGCATTTCCCTTTGGAAGAGACCTTACTGCACTGTTGTAATTTAGGCACTAAAACTTCCATACCCGAAAGAGGCCAGGGGCAAAGTTGCTCTGATTTTTACACTGTGCCAGCACTGTGCTTTATTGCTGAATGCCCTCAGGTCCCTAGGCTGCAACAGATATCAAAGTCAACTTTCCAAACCTATTTTTACAATAATTCAAGCTGGTTTAATGCTTTTCTTTTTAACATTTTCCATCTGTAGTACTTTTAATGTATGAAGCCAACTATATGTTAAAATGTAAAGTGGTCCAAGTTAATAAAAAAAATAAAGAACACATGCACACATGAGGTGTATAAGGTCTGTGTTATTCCCTGCATTTGTCCTGTGCAGCTGAATATCAATACAGGGGTTTTCAGCTTGTTCAGAAGTGGTTTTGGCACTATTTAGTGCATTCCCATGTCTCAGTTTTACTCAAAGTAGATGTGAAAGATGTAAACAATAAGTAAAATTATTGCTAAGGTTACCTTTTTTAAGAGTGGCTGTTATAATAAGTAAAGTGATGCTATAAAAATTATATCCTAGTGTTTCACATTTATTCTCCCTCAGTGACTTCTTTACCAATTGTGTTCATTTTGCAAGTCAAAACAAGATTCTTCTCACTGCCAGTCCTGCAGCTCCACATGGTACTTGGAAAGCAGGCAATATTATTCTCCTTTCTTTTTCATTAATAAAGATTTTAGAACAACAACTATATCTACCTGTTTGGATAATGGTGAAGGAGGAAAAATACGAGGACTTGGGGCTCTACTTTGCAGGTCAAATAGTGGAAAACATGTTTTTATAGTTAAATGTATGAAAACAGTACAAAACCTGAGGCAGGCTGGGCTGCCATTTTATGTCTTTCTGATGGCGATACCTTCAATCCAGCAGCAGGCCTTAAGTTATGGTGAACATAGACATTAATGGAGCAGTGGTTTTGAGCAAGAGTAGCAATGTTTAAAATAATTGAAATTATATTGAATAGTTGTCTTATTAATCAACATCTCTAGCGAGCCGACTGAAAGCTCAAGTGTGGATCTGGTTCAGAGGATGTCCCCATCCCTCTCGTTAGTAACTGGGAAAGCAGTATACGGAAAACTAAGTATTGTTGTAAAGGGACCAAGGCAAGTTTTGTAGACAAGAGTAAGGCTGTCCATATATATATATATATATATATATATATATAACCATAGTTATAACACTGGAAAAAAAGCCCAAGAGAATCCCAGTGACTTTTGTGGCATAATTTCTAGCAAACTAGTCAGACTCTTAGGACTCTATTTACCTTCGAGTGTTATCATAACAACAACAAATCTAAAGGCAAAAGTAATGAAGGCTCCCTTAAAATACTGTGTGTTTTGTTGGTTTCCATGTGTTCTGGTGGACTTTCATCATATACATTTAGAAGAACCAAGTGAATCCATAATCAAGGGTATAGATTGTTTTCCATCATGAATTGCTTTCCATTTTCTTCAAGCAGGCCTGTGGATTTTGGTTTTAATTTCTTGGTCATCAGAGGTCAAATCAGCTGTTTCTTGATAAAAAATTATGTCTTCCTGTTTCACATGAATAGGAGCAGAACTGACTGCTTGTATGAATGCAAAAACTTCTGTTAAAGCATCAAAAGAAAAAAAAAAGGAACATTTAGCAGTCATTGCTTTGGGAATTATATATTTTTTATCCTTCATAAATATAACAACAAAAATTTAACAACAAAATTAAAAAAAATTTGCTTTACAAAATAGAAAATTTAAACAGTTTCAAATACCTGACATTTAAGTAAAAAACCCCAGATCTAACAACTTGCTTCCCTTGGTTTACTTGGAGTCTTAAGAAAACATTCTTTCTGCTACCTATTAACAATGTAACCTACTGTTTGTTAAGCAGACAGGATCAGTTTACAAACCTTTAGTTAAAACAGTCATTAAACTGAATAAATTAATGGCATATGATGTGCTGCTTCTGATAATCCAGTTAAGACAAAAGCAATACATATCTAACAAATATTTTCAAAGTTTCACTGAACTGTCATTGGAGCAACTGCAATATTGATCATTCTCTCTTCTGCACTAAAAGGCTATATTTATATGGCTCTAATCTCTATCAAAAGAATAATCTTTTCTTCAATAACCTTTATTTTGTGTGAGCTCTTAGCACATTTAAAGCACAGGTCCTTAGAGTCCAGATTTTACAAATGGCACTTGGAATGGCATACATGGACTCAGTGCAAAGTACCTAAATATATGCATTTCTTCAACTAAAGAAATTGACCCAGTATCTTCCACATGTGACTCCAAAATTGTATGTGCTCAAATACTTTGCTAAATGTGTTTCTTAGAGAGAGGTGCTGAAGTCTTTTCAGTGTCAAACTCTGATTATTACCCAAAGATCTTTTACATGTTTATTTACATACATACCACCTCAGCAAAATTCCCAGGGCTTAACTTCTCTCTTATTTACTTTCTCCCTTACCATCCTCTCCACTCAGCTTTACAACCAGCTTGCTCTTTAAATTTCAGTGAATAAAACACCTTGTCCTGTCATAGACATTGGTGCAATTCACATGATGTGCACCTGAATAATCAAGAAACAAATTATGTTTACAGTGAATGCATTTTGCTTCAGGTGTTCAGCCTTGGGCACCAGCAAGTTACCCTCAGAATCTCCTCCAGTTTGTCCTTTCCTCTATTATCGTGTCGTCGTCATCGTGTGTCCCTCCCCCCCACAGCAGAAACCTCTTTCCCTTTACTATTGCTTTTTCTTTCTTTGTAGATGCTTTTCTTTCTTTCTAATGTACAGCTCACCCACCACAAATAGCTGTTCTAATTGCAAATTAGTCAGGCAAACACCGACTTGTAGCCATACATAGACCACCCAAATTAGCTGTAGCTCTAATCACATTTCACCTTTCCTGTCTGAAATGAACAACAACCAAAACTGGTTGCTATTAAAGCTCTGCAAAGCATATTAAAGGCAAACTCACTAATAAAGTTTCACCATGTTTTTCTAAGCTGTATTTATCTGGTTTATATTACTGGAATTTATGATGTCTGTGTAGTGCTGGATCTTTGCCCCCTACTTTCATTTGTTTTCCCTATAGCTGAAAAGCTAGCCTAGGTTAAACAAAAAATGTAATAGCTATAATAGATAAAAAGAGGAAATCAGAGGCAGTGCGAAATATTTGAGTCAAGCAGCACAGCTAGAAACTCAACCTAGTGGTGCTGTTCATTCACTTTATGTGTAATGATGAATAACCTGGAAGCTGTTCTCAGCACCCTTTGTTTAGTACCAGAGAAAGGATTTCAGCCAAGTAGTGTCCCACAGCAAATGTAAAAGTAATTTCACTCCTTTTCTATTTCCTCAGATTACAGGCAGTCAAGAATCATAAAAAGACAGATAATCTATTCTTGGATTCACTGGAATGGGTGAATCAGTTCAGATTAAACAAGAAACAGCACAAATCTGTGACTGAAACTTCAGCCAAACAAATTTAGACAGTCTAGGATACAAGGGAGTTTAATTAACTTTGTATTATTCTTTCTAGCTCATAATTTTGTCATTTCTAGTGAAATCAGGTTTTGAAATACTAAAATAACAGGAAAAAAAGAATTTTTGTGCTTTTTCCGAAGTCTAGAAGCTCTCTGTAGACACACACCTAAGTAAGGTATTTTTCCCCATCTGGCTGAGTTTGGAAGCAAATTAATTCACAATAGGAAATTATAAGAAATACTTCTAATAAGAGATAATTCTAGTAAGAAATACTGCTAGAGCAGGTATGTAAATTAGCTCTTTGTAAATGGGCTTGATAAAGTACTGATAGATGGATCCATACCTCCTTCCTTGCTAGAACTGATGTGCAATGCATGTGTCATATTTAAATTCTGCTTTTTACAGAAAACCTATTGTTTGTGTGTCAAACAATTCATTCTATTTAGCTTTGAATAACATATGTTGTATATTAAAATCTAGTAAATCACAAAATCATAGAATCATAGAATAGTTAGGGTTGGAAAGGACCTTAAGATCATCCAGATCAACCCCAGACAAAGCAGAGCAGTTCAGTATGTGGGATTGCCAATTTGCAAAGCTTTTGGACCTTTCTGAGCTTCTGCTACAATGTAACTACTTCTGTTACTATGTTACTGTGTGCTGCTGGCAGGATTTTTTTTTCTCCAAACGCCTCAGGATTAATTTGCTATCAAAATGGATGACAAGTATTCACACACCAAATAATGATATTTTAAATTCATAATTTATTATGTTATGTGATGTCATAAATTAAATAAAACTATATTAATTCTCAGTAAAAACATCCTTTCAGTGAATAGCAATCAGTTCCCACATGACTGCTTTTCAGACAAAGGGTGAGGGCCCGTGAAATATTTCTCCCATAAGAAAAAAGTGTTTCCAAAACCGGGTGAGGGAGTTTAAAGGAAGAAATGTCTGGAATGATAAACTGAATGTAATCACTGCTGAAACAAAAAAGAGCACAGCAGATTAAAGTGTTTGTTTAAAGTGTAGAAATAAATCTGACGTCACTTTTCAGTCTCCATTCAAACAAGATAATATTTGTTGCCAGCAAGTTTTGCTCCAGTGGGGATGGGATAAAAATTGAGGGCCAGACTGAGCATCATTTTCTCTCATGGAAAACCTGTAGATGAAATAATATGTGAAAATTGACATAGGGAAATATTCCACAAAATCCATCTTATTTGTGCTAGTTCTTTTACTGCAGTCAGAGGGACAAGAAGCAGGGTAAACTAAACAAAATTACAACAGAATGAACACATCTCAAGCTACTTCTTTAACCTGACATATCCAGAAACCTTAACCCACAGGCCTTTTAGCATTTGTCAAAAACATAAAAAGGTACATCAGATTTCCCATTTACAAAATTAATTTTTATTCTAAGACAGAAGTAACAGACTAGAAAAAGCTAGGTTTGCCAATAGCTGAAATTTATATCTGATGGAAAAGAGAAGTAAATAAAAGGCACGAAGACAGATCAACCAGCTGTTCACTAGATCCCAGCATAGCTGATATCTTTTCAACAGCTCTTTCCATTACAGCAATTCTGAGTAGCTTCTTGCATCAGATAAGCTCTATGCAGACCCTTCTGTGCTCCTGTAAAGGGGTCTTTATTTCCATATCCTTGGAGTTTGAGCTCTGCTTCTGCTCCCTGCTGCATGGTGCCTCCCTGTACCTCTCGGGATCTTCAAGGAGGTACTTACACTAACAAGTCTCTTACTCTTGGGTTTCCTCTTTGTAGCCCCATCTTGCCTTCCAGGATTTGAAGAGAGTATCTCCTTTTTTAATTCAGGGCATGAATGCATAAAGTTACTGAGTTGGAGCACTTGAACAAACTTTCTTTGGGATAAAAACAGAAGTTCTCCATAAATGCAGCTACTGAGTTCCACACACCAAAGGACGTTCAACCCATAGAACTAGACTAGAGTTTATACAAAGCAATTCTTTTCAATGCAAGCAGCATGGATGCTGGGTCCTCAGTGCCAGCTGTTGGACTGCTATCCTGGGCCACACTATTTACTTAGAGAGACAGGCTTTCCTCTGCTCTAGTGATAAAAAGCAGCCTACTACCCTATATTCACATGAGGTTTCAGCCTGCCTCAAAATATTCAGTAAAAATTGGTCAGGTAACCTTCATCCCAGCTGTAATGATAAAAGAGTGCAGTATATTGCATTTAAGTAGGAAACTGAACAAAAATTAAGCAGTTCTAACAAACTCCAGCATATGTTGCACTTGTGAGTATCACAGTGCATTGGAGAGATTCACTGTTGGCTAGAGGAATCCTTGGGCAGGTAGAAGTTCTGGCTCAGATTATTCTCTTCAGTTTGCTTTCCCTCCCCTTGCTGGCTGTCTTCTCTCTCCTCAGAGAACCTATACTACATCAGATGTTGTGGCAGAGAGCATAAAGCATTCTCTTCTTCATTCCAGGAGATAGCTAGGAAGTTGGAACTGAGCTTCTTGACTGTCATTGGACTTGAATCATTATGAGCATACCCCAAAGAAGTACTAAAGAAAAATTTCTAGAAGACTTTAAGGTGTGAATGCCAGTGAAACAAAAAGGGCCATTTAAACACCTTGTTATTCATCTACATTATACAAAGGCCAGATATAAATTCATAAAGCTAACAATTTCTATATCCACACGTTTTGGTTCAGCATGGTTGTCGTGGTTTAAACCCACGCAGCTCGTTCACTCACTCAACCCCCCTGGCTTGCCCTCCC